>CAIGRT010061070.1:0-11030 GCA_903798405.1 Fraxinus platypoda | reverse complement strand
GTGGAAATCTAAAAGCAAGGTAGGGAGTAATTTCCTCTTCTGCTTTACTAAACGTCTGGGCCTCGGTATCCCAGGCCCATAACCTTGTAAATCCACCCGAGTCTAAAATTTAGTTGGACAACTTACTAAAATACCCCTAAAATTTATGATCTTTTAAAAAATCATATAAAAAGTATCTTAGAAGTAAAAAATATTGTATAAAATTAAGTATCATCTTTTAAAGTTAAGCGTCACCTTTTTATTAAAAAGTGAAACACAATGTCACTTTTATTAAAAAATGATATTTATCACTTAAAAAAGTGACATAAATTTCAAGAAAGTGACAAAAAATAATGACAAATACTAAAAAAAGTGACATAAATTCAATAAAAAATTGATAAGCACACAAAAAGTGACAAAAATTCAAAAAAGTGACAAAACACCAATTAAAATATTGAAATCAATTCGATAAAGTGACTAAAATTTTCATTTAAATCCGTTATTATCTCGTGTGGAGAATATAACTTGAATTTTCTTTTAAACCAATATTTTTGAGCGATTATTAAATCTCAATCCTACAAAAAGGCAAAAAAAAAAAAAAAAAGAGTGACACTAAAAAAGTGACCAAACACGTTCAAAAAAGTGACAATTTTTTTTAAAAAGTAACAAATTTCGAAAAAAGTGACGAGTACTATTAAAAAAAGTGACAAAAACTCAAAACATTATACATTCCAAAAAGCACGAAATACTAATCAAAATCTATGTTTGTCACTCAAAAAATTGACAATTTTTTTTTTTTAAAAATGACACTTAAAAAAAGTAACAAAACACCAATCAAAACCTTAAAATGTCACTTTTTTATTATACAATGTCACTTTTTAAAATTAAATATCATTGTATATCACTTTTATTAAAAAGTGACGTTTGTCACTCAAAAAGTGACAAAAATTCAAAAAAAATAATAAACAATAAAAAAAAAAGTGATAGAAATTTATTAAAAAAAAAGTGACAGAAATTCAAAAAATAGACAAATACTAAAAAAAGTGACAAAAATTCAAAAAAAGTGAGAAATACTAAAAAAAACAAAAAGTAACAAAAAAGTGCTTGAAGTATCATATCCACCTTCATCGGGAAGTTTTCGAAGCGAAATCAATGAAATAATGCCTCAATATGTGCAGTTTTTGGCAACCGCAAGGGCACCTTTTGGATCAATGCACACCTTTATTTTGCTTACAAAGATTATTCCAATAGGGTTTCTTTAGATTATGTGATTTTCAACCCTAATTGAGGAATGATTGGGCTCAACACAAAGTTACATTATGACAACATGTTATATGCACAAGTAGATGCTGTAATATTTGCCATGTCTAAAATGGGGTAAGAAGGGATAGAAGTGATGGTACTAAAATGGGTTGACCGTCAAAAGGTGATTCAGATGAAACATATGTAACTGCTGAGAATGTAGCAATATATAATTCGAATTTGTTGAGAAGACAACTGGAAAAGAGACACCTTTTATTAAAAAGTGACGTTATTCCAACATCTTAATACAAAGCTCATAGGCATCCTCCAACCTCTTCAATCTTCCCTTTACAAAGCCCCTGAATCAAAACCCCATAACTAAATGCATTTGGAATGATCCCATTACTCTGCATTTTCTTGAAAATTCTCACTGCATCTTCAACCTTCTATGCCTTGAAAAAGCCTTGCACTACATTTTACAAAAGTGACAAACATTTTATTCAAAATAGTGACAACATTTAATCAAAACCTTAAAATATATAATTTTATGCAAATTCAACCACTCATCCACCTCCACCTCCACCACCACCACCTCCATCAAAGCCAACTCTGCAAGCAAAAGGTCGCTCAAAACTTTACAACAAACACTAGCCTTTAGTTTCAATTGGGACTTTGTAAAAGGATATACGAGTAACAAAACATGACATTTACATTCATCAAAACATGATTTTGACCTTAACACATTGTCAACATATCCCTGAGTCTTCTTCCCCCATTAACTAAATCGAGATTGTTTAAGAAATAATAAACTTAAGCAACCAAAAAAACAAAAAAGGGAAAAAAATTAATTTGTAAAAATGTATTTATATCTGCCAAACTGGAAGAATAACAAGGAAATTCATAGACAAACACATAGAATAAATATGCATAATAATTAAACACCCAATAATCACTAATATAAAACATAACAACAAACATAGAATTGATAATCAAATTGGGAATTTTGATTCCCATTCTCCTGTACCAAAATCCTAACCCATAATCTCAATAGATTCACTCGTGTTGGATGCCTACCTATAAGTTTTTTAATNTTGGTTGTATCCATCGGTTCTTCGAAATTGAATCTTTCATCGAAATCGATTATCTTTCCATCCATCGGCGGCACAAGATGATGAATTCCATTAATAATCCGATATGAAACCCTAATGGGATCGCTAATTACAGAATTTGTTTGGAGAGTGGACATGGTAGTATTTTAGTCAGGGTATTGCTTATTCTGGTCCCCCTTTCAATAGTAATTTGCTTTCCCTCACCATTTGTATTCCTCAATTTTCCACCTCCCTGTGCCTAAGGTTGGGGATTTTGGAGGTTTTGACAGTATTGATTACGGGGTTAATAACTTCAATTAGTTTTTAGGAATCATGCTACATGTACAACATTGGTTGACAACATCCTATTTGATATCATCATATCCATTCATTTTAAAAAACTGTTTTCTAGATCATATACTAGGATTTTGACAACACATGGTTGTCAACCAATGTTATACACTTAGATTTATTCTAGTTTTTAAACTAATTTTCCATTTTTTTAGGGTAATGGACCTAAAAAAATGGACAAAATTTCATCTTTTTTTATTCTATTACTACTACAATTTTTAAAGTAGAAAAGGAGACCCAAAAAGAAAACTAAACATTAAAAGCTTGTTCGGGAGAGATTTTAATCCAATTAAAATTGAAAATATAGTCGTTATTGGGTCTCACTCGTCTAATAAAAGGCAACAATAACGGTCAATTTTTCAATTTTAATCTAATTTTAATCTCTACCAAACAAGCTCTAAATAAATTCGGACAGCCCTACCATTCGGACAAAAAACTTGTGGACAAAATAAATGACTAAATCCCAATAATTAAGCCCTTACTTTAAGAAATCCCCAAATCATAGAACCCTCCTTCTTCGAGACAATCTCCAAATCAAATAATACAGAAAATCAAAAATCAAACCACATATCACACACATTCACCACACATATGCATAACATCGATGCATTTTATATAACATTTAGTTTCTCAATTAGTAATCATTCTTTCACGTAATGAATTGATCATCCAATAAGTTAGTTGGGAGTGTATGGGTACGCTGACAGTGTAGATTCATTATTCGGGACGTGCCTAGAATGTTGCAAGTCAATGAAATTGATTTGTTACAATTTTTCAAATATCACACGAAAGATCGGGACAAACATAAGTCTGAATAATATGAAATATCGTGAATCTGTTCTCATGGAAGGTAAAATATCGTTAAGTAATTCGTATGTAATGTCTTCTAGAGAATTAGTACGCACCATAATTTTCAATTTTTGGGAAGAATGTGAGGTATTTTATTTATTAAAGATTATTAGCTTCTGCATTTAGGTTAGATAATAAACAACACAGTAAATTTCATTCTTTCGAAAGAAAAAATAAATAATATTATTCACCCAATTAAGTTATACTTTACTTTTTTTTTTTTTTTAAGCTGGTTATACTTTAATTTGATATTACCTACAAACAAAATTTGGATTAATTTTCATCCTATGAGTAACTCTATTTCCACGTGTAAATTATTCATGAAATCGTAAGAAAATAAGGAATAAGTTAAAATGACAATTAATAAAAACGTCCAATTTGTTAAAAAAGTTGTTGGCCCCATTTTAGTTCTTGTTTGATATCCATCAATTTATTGTATGATTTATTACATGATCATTTTCAATCATACATTCACACAATAAAATAATATTCTACACGAATACCAAAAAAATTTCGTACTTTTTAACAACACATTCTCGTAAAAATCACTATTTAAAACTCTTTTTTTTCTCTACGATAATGATGGTCAAACAGGCTCTTAATTCCATTACAAATTGTTGACTTTTATTCATTATTATCTATGTGTCAAACCTATTTTCATTGCAGTTTCATTTCATTTTACTAATTTGCACATATTTATCCTGATGATGGTTTTTGTGCAAAATGTCCGTTGGAATGACGTAAAAAGATATTTGTTTTTCATTTCATAGCATGCAAACAAAATATTTGGAAATGAATGGATGAACCATTATCGAAGATTGGATGTACTAATCATTAATAAAATTAAGGAGAAGAATGTGACAAAAAAGGAGACATAAATACAACAAAAAAATAAAGATCAGTGACCTCTAGCGTATTTCTATCCAAATTGAGGAAATTGCTCAAAAAATTGAAGATGAGTAAGTTAAATGTCAAAAAATATAACAATATTGATGGCTCAAATCAATAATTTTGATTTTTGAAGGCATTTCGTCACAAAATCAATTTAAATTAAATTAAATTAATTTATTGGCCAACCAAATCTTTAATCTATTTCAACATATGGACCATATTGCATGCACATTTACGAGTATAAACGGCAGATCCAAAAAGAATGCTGCACAAAATGCCGTGCCTGTTTTTCCACTATTGGATGGAAGTGCTTTCTTTTCCTTTCTTTATTCACTTCAGAGCCTCTTTGGGATCCCAAATCATTACTACAATAGCTATAGCATTAGGTATATCTTTAGGTACGTCCTTCGTATTAATGCATATCCTTTCACTTTACATAAACAATCGGCACACACCCATGCACGTGCTTGTCATCATTATTGCCTCTTTTTTAGTAATAAATAAAATAAAATTTACACCATATTTCAAATTTAAATTAACTACATTTCTAGCTTTACCACGTGAACAACGACGGTAATGTAGAGTGGTTCAATAATCATGTATTTTCTCACCATTAAGCCCTCGTTTGATTTTCATTATTTTTAAAATACATTTTTTTCTTTCTTCTTTTTAATCATACATTCTTTAATAAAATAATATTGTACACAAATCTAAAACTTTTCATATTTTTTAATCACGCATTCTTCATTAATTTACTATTAAAAAATACATTCTTAACAAAAAAAAAATGGAGTTCAAACAGGCTGTAAGTGTTATGGTATTTCTATCAAGTCATGTCAACACCAAAATTAGACCCATAGAAAGGTTGAGGCAAAGAAATTATCGATTCAATTTCAGTCATATTGTTGGGGCTGTGATGTCAGATCCAACCCAATACTTTAGGCTATAAATAAAAGGGCTTGGCCCATGTTCCTATCTATTGTCCGATAACATTAACTAAATGAGCACAGTGAAACCCAAGTCCAATATTCAGGTCTAGGTAGAAAACGTGTTTGGTAAACGCGACTTTAGTTGCTTTATCTTATTACTAAAGGTGCAAATTTCTCTGGACCGTTGATCAATAGCAACCTCAATCTCGATATATTCTATCCTTGGTTGAAACCCTAGATCAATTCCGTCATTTGGTCTTCATCTTCTCGAGGGTTTTCTAGAGTAATCTATCTTCTCTTTCATTTGCTCCTCTGGTTCGAGTAACTCTTTAATCTGTTTAGAGAGTGAGTTTTCTTTGTGAAATCCGATGAAAGAGTGTTCTTTTTTATGGTGACGTTGAGTTCTCCTGGTACATAGAAGTAACTGCACGTTACATGTGATTGTGAGAGTTCTTTGGTGAATCTGGGGTTTCTGTATTGATACAAAAGGGTACAATATCTCCGAGCCTTTGATCAGTGAAATCTTGGTGTCTTGTGGTTTGAATCGTAAAGTGTTAGAGTGGAACTTGTCAATTTATTGTTTTCAATAGATCTGTTTTGTATAATACATATGTTACAATAAAAACACGTTGGTAACTTAGTATACTATACACAAAAATCATTACACTGCTAGAGCATTAATCTCGATGAAAGTCGGTATAGATGGTGTCATATCGAGATTAGTTTATACACTTCAATTAGTAAGTATATTAGTATTCTCCCTACTAAAGTTACATCAAACTTTTTATTTACAAATATCACATGTAGAATCTATATCATAAAAATTTGTTTTGCTTTATACATATATAAAACGATAGCGTTAGGTGGAAAGATACCTATAGGCGCATTAGCAATTATGTACCGAATCAAATCGGAAGATGCTTGGAATGTGGTACATGTGCCATTTCCTTTCTCCTCTCTTTCTGTTACCACATTTCTAATCATTATTGCTTGCTCTCGCACTTACACCTACATGTGATAATCCCTTCCCTTCTTGTACAAATCCCAATCAATAAGTTAATTTTGCTTTATGAGTTCACTGAAACATTCGCCACTGACAAATGTTGGCACCCTGGCCTCTATTGTATTATCATTTTAATTGGCTTCCCAATGTAAGAGTTTCAAGTCTATTAGCAACATTTACTTATAGTCGTTTAATTTGAAAGTAGACCACACCAAACAAGAATTTTTAAGTAAACACCATCGCCGTCATTTCATTTTGAAACTTTGTGAAAGGCCTCGATTTTAAAATAAATATTGTACTTAAAAGTTAACGTTATAATTATATATAAATATCTTATTTGAGAAGTCTATTTTGATGTCAACATGAATAATCTAATATGACTTCATCTGGTTCAAGTCTTGGCCTACCACTCCTTCAGCCTTCCCTTTCAAATTCATGCATCGATTTGCTAAAGAAAAAATCAAGGACCACATCTCCACACCGCGAGTTCATATTTCCTTTTCTTTGTTAAAAAGTAACAGTTCCAGTACTACACTTGTATGAATTGTCTCTCTCTCTCTCTCTCTCTCTCTCTTAGATGGCTACAAATTTCACACAATCAGTATAAACTGCCTTCTTGTGGTTTATTTGTTGGTAAAAGAACACACTGTGGAAGTAATAATTTCAGTATAATATTGTACTTTATAATGCACAAAAGTAGGGTTAAAAAAATATAGAAATAGGTCCAGTCCAGACTCCAAACCCACGCCCACATGGGACCAGGTCAGCTTTCCCGATCTTCAACACGTGCCCGTAGCTTACACGGCAAGCTCTTTTCTTCTTCTTTAGCTTTGTACTGCTCACACACTTTCTCTTTCACTCGCTCAATTAATCGCCCTTTCACATTTTCACTTCAAATTCCAATTCCTACCCCCAACATATTCCACTACCAGGATATGATAATTTATGACTGAATATTGAATAAGATAAATAAAGAAAAGGGAAGAGAAAAGTGAAATCTTGAATTAAAGATGCACAGAAATATGATTGGTATTGTACAAGCATCGGAGAATTGCAGTGCAGAGAAATGGCAGGCATGGAAAAAATAGGACTAAAAACTAAAAAGAACTTTTGGTTTTTCAATGTTTTCCCTTAAAGGGGATTGATTTTCCATTTTATTGCTGCAGAAGCTTCTTCTCTACAAACTACAGTTATCTACTTGCAGATAATATATCCAAACAAGACTAGAAAGAAAGAGAGAACTAGCTATACATCCAAGAGCATTGAAAACGTGGATTAAGATTTAAACCAGTACTTACTAATACTATTACTTAAATAAGAATTGTAGCAGTTGAGAAGATAGTTAGCCAGTGTAATGATCTTCATGCCTTGCGATTTGTAAATAACTTTTATCTTCTTCATGGCTTTACTTGAAGTTGAACCCACTCATAGCGCCCTTCCAATGGCTCGTCTTTCACTATGTCATAGTTATACCTGCATTAATGTATGAATTATGGTTAACGTGTTCACAAAGAATTAATCCAGAGGTGCTTGTACTATGTGAGGAGAGAAAAATTACTTGTGAGCAAATTTTTTATGAAGGTCCTTTTCGGCGGCGGCGAAGAATTCTTCCAGCTCCGCTTCTGATGGCATCTTCTCTGCCTGTGAGCGGTGGAGAGAACTCGCCTCGTGTGGCCTCTCCGTTGATTCCAGCTCGCCTGACTCAGAATGTAACTCGGAGGATGGGGTCTTCTCTTTGCTGGAACAAAAAAAATGTACTTGTTTTTGTGAAGAAGGAAAAGTATTCGTATTCATGACTGGAAGTGAGAGAGAGAAATGGCGTGCGAGAAATTTTGAACGGAAAAAATAAAAGAAAGTGCAGCCGTTGAGGTTCAATTCATCTGGAGATTTAAATTTTGAATTGAAGAGACGTGTAGAGAATAATCACATTTATATCGAAAATTTAATATTTACCTCTCATTGCAATCCACCGAATCACCAGTTGATGTTGCAACCTCCTCCGCACTCACTTCATTCTCATCCTATATTAGAAAACAAATTCAAAATTCAAACCTCAAAACATAACAATCAAAGCAGCTGAGACAAAAAATCGATCAATTTTCTGTAATTTCCGTGGAATAGAAGCGCTTTAAGATCGAATTAAATTCTTTCAGAATACCTCCAGATCTAAGAATTTGAAACTCTCTTTATCCACCTCGCTCAATCCATTGCTTGAGCAACAAGATGCTAAAACATGATTCGAGCTAATACTCGCGCATGATAAATTTGCAGAAGTCGCCGGCGAAGCTGAATTATCCGGCACGGTGGCAACACGCCGAGATTTTAGCTGAACTGCGGATCTGGATACCTCCAATTCTCCTTCGCCAACTTTTCTCTTTCTCTTTGTCGCTTCCATAGCTTCAGCCGTTGCATCCGCTAGGGCAGTTCTAGCTCTGGTCATCCTTAAGCCTACCTCCACAACCTCCTCAAACGCGACTTCTCCAATCCCCTTACACTTCCTCATATACCTTCTAAAATCAAATTTTACCGAAAGCAACTGAAGTTGTATGCTATTCAATTTTCTCTATCTAAAACATGCTCAGTTTTTGCAATGGAAAACCTGTGAGAAGAGAATTCTCTTCATTCTGTGTGTACATATATCCAAACTGTGTGTACAAGCGAAGGTTCTGGGAATTATCTGCTGCTGCTGCACTTTTTCTGAAGTTTTAGAGAGAGAAAGAATGAGTGAGCAGGTGAGTGGGTAATGATGATGACGAAGATGCTAATGTGCAGACTTCTTATTAGCGTGGTCCATCCTCCGTTGACGGTAACGGGATTCTTGACGGCTCCGTTTGACAGATCTACCTCGAATTTTTTTCGTTAAGGTACAGTAGAACGAACATTTGGCGTAAAAGCTAAGAGTTTGACACGTGTATTTTGTTACAATCTTTACCTCGTATTTGCCGTATGATTCGAAGTTTGTTAGATAAATTTAATAGCAGTGGATTTAGTTCCCATTTTATCCCATTAATTTATAATACATTTTACTCTTTTCTTTTCAATCACACATTTTTCAATAAAATAATATTACACTTAAAAAATAGTAACAAACTGTAAATTTTTAATTCTAAAGAAAACTTTCTAAATACAATTTTGTAAACGTATACATTCATTTGATGACAAACGTACATAAGACTGGGTCAAGACTAAAAGAAAAGAAAAGAAAAGAAAATTTTATAATGTAGTGTGACCTGAGTAGATCAAGACATTCATTAATGAGCTTAATAATTGACAGAGAAATAGAGACTTTTTACGCAAAAAACACGACATTAATATCTTTGTGATACCACATTTTTTTTCGCGTTTTAAAGCCTTTTTCCAGTGTATAACGGTACGAGCCATGTTATAGGAACGACGGGGATGACCGCGCCGGTGACCGTACACACACACATGGGGGTCGGGATTATTTTATTCGGGTGGGACCCTCGCCTCGGCTGTGAGAGCGCGGTCATCGTCTAGAATAATTCATAACGGTATAGCCTACCTAATTGCCTCGGAGTCGGAAATGATGTTTAGTAGACAAGACAATTGCTCTAACATTCGCTTACGTAACCAATTATTATTATAACGACATTCCCTTTCTCTAAAATCATTTATTAAAAAGCAGAGAGTTTTACAATAGAAAATAATTCAATCAGATTTTTCCCTTTCTACGTTAATGTGCATGAAAAAAGACAACAGAAGAAAGAACCAATAAAGTAAAACTAAAGCCAGCCTTTTTCTTTTCATGTCTTTGCCTCTCTCTTTACAACTTGCTTTCACTCTCAATTTTTCCCAGTTCCCTCCAAACCAGAAAGACCCAAAGCTAGTAATTAGTATAAGTAAACTACTTTTATATTAATCCCAATTTTTTTTATTTTCAATTGAAATGACTACTATACTAAATATTGTTCTCCCTTTTTCCGACTTTTTCGAGTTTTACATCTCTTTGCAAGTAAAATATAAATAAATTCGAGAAATGAACCTTATATATATAAGGTATATAGATCGTATACTGCTCGTGGTACCGTAATTTTGGATGAAACTAAAAATTGATTAGAAATTACGGTTTGAAGTGGCAAAAGAATGGTTCGTAGATGTGATGTTTATAGTGGGAGGGAGACATGGGATGCATGGTCATTTAATTTAGGGCCATAACGGCACAGCCTGTCCGGTGAGTAATAATATTAATGCTTCAATATTTTTTGAGAAAATTTCTATATGCCTCAAATTATTCAGGCTTAAGTTGAACCAAGAAAGATATTTTTCAATTATATATTGTTTATTCATATGAAGATCTTGGAAAAAAAAAATAATTAGAAAGAAGGTGGACCGTCGTTCATAATTAAAACCTTGCATCCCCAGTCTAGGTGGCGTTAATGTGACATTAAATGATAGGTGAAATTAAATAAGTCATTTAATTTCACCTATTATTTAGCCAATCATTTAATATCACCTAGATTGGGGATGCATCCCCACTGGGACTACGTAGCATTATTGTATTGGAATTTATGGGTATTGTCCTGCCAAAAAAATGGTGCCCACAACCAAAAATTGCCATCTAAGGTCCATCAATTTGGTGTTCTAATACTTTTTCTTAATTTCCCTTTCAATAGTTTTCATGAAACTTAAAATCATATGCAACAAAAGTGATAGAAGAAATTGTTAAACAATCCAATG
>CAIGRT010061059.1:0-16235 GCA_903798405.1 Fraxinus platypoda | reverse complement strand
TGTTATTTAATTTATTAGAATATTAATTCAATTAAATAATAGATGTTGCCATACATATGCATCGAATATATATATATATTTAAAGTGTTTATGTCCAAAGTTGATTGGACCTAGGGCATAACACTTACACCTTCCATCCTTTCAAATTGACAAAAAATCATCTAGATGACCTTTTAAATGTGGAAGATCCCCTACCGTTTTAAGTCCGTTACTAGAGGGCATTCAACAATAAAGGCAAAAAGGTCGAAAGATTTTACACTGATTATACGTATGAGAAAGAATTGTTCAGCCGGGACCATTATATGCTACAATCCAATAAATAGAATGAATTAAAGAATCTGTATAAAGAAGAATTTAATACTTCCGGAGTACTCAGTAGCAATGAAACCTGCAACGGTCATACATCTTCCTTGTTTTCTGCTAACATTTTTACACCTGAAACCCCAGTTCTTGCAACATCTGATGTCAACAACTATCACCGAAGCATTGTGCATTGCATTGTGTAATCGACCTTTCCATTGTTCGACCTACGCCAACTAAGTGAAGAAACTACTTCTGTAAAGCGATTATTAGATTGCTTTCGTGTCAAGTTGTTTATGCATCGTTTGTTCCAGAGATCTGTTACAAACACAGCCCGGAAAAGGATTTGCGTAAAAGTTCTCCTCCAGTCGTGGGGATTCACCTCTTTCTCGAGGATATGGTGCCCCAATCCTGTTGGAGTGTAAGTTCTTGACCTTTGAGGTGAAATCGTCCCAAGAAATGGAACCTTTATCCAACAAATCTATCAGTCGAACGAAATTTAACCTGTAACGTGAAATAATGCAATGAATTTAGTTTTCGACAGCAAAAATAACCTCGAAAAGGAGAAAGAGGTGAGAAAGTAATGAAACCTATCAGGATTTATTGTCCTCCGAAATCCTTCAAACCTCCTATGTCCCTGCACAGCCTTTGCCATATTTCCGTCGTACGTGTAAATGAACAAATCACTTTCTAAGGCTACAATATAATCTACAGCTGCAAGTCGATTCTGATAATGCTTAAAAACTTTGAGCTCTTCTTCTGTCGCAAGCGTTGCGTGACTGTAAACATTTGGATATTCTGATCGAAATGCGTCCATGCTATTGTTACCATAAATTTCCCCTGCAACAATGTATATTCTTGTTGTGGTAGGATATCCCATGGCGCGGAGAAATAGGGCTGCCTCCCGGGGAGACATTGGGCACAAGCCTTGCAGTCGCTTTTCTTTGCTGTCTATCTCTTTCTCTTTCCAGTGTTTAACGTTGTACCTCATGACACGAAGTTCCTCGGCCTCATCCGAGTTCAAGCTATGGCTGCAGCCGGTGAATGCAAGCATGTCTTTCTCATACCTGACGAAACAAAGATTACAAAGAATAATTGAGTGACTTCTAATTATGTTGCAATTTGATTTCGTCCTTTTATTGTATTTGTTTGCTCGGGATCCTATTAACCAACAATAATACCTCAAGTGCAAAGCAATAAATGGTTCACCATTGTCTCTAAGTCGATCCACCAGTTTCTTTCCGAGCTTCTCAATCTCAGGTGTGTAGTGGAGAGCCTCATAATTTGCTCGACACCTGAGTTTCTGAATAGACGGCGCGAGGTCATTATTGGCGAGTCTTGAGTCCGTATGGGTAAACTTGATTACTTTGTGCTTCTTTAACGAAGGGAGAATCTCTCCTCTGTAGTAACTAGCCTGTAAATAAAGCATATAAAATTAGGTGTATTTCCAACTGAAGTAACTTGTCGGTTCGATGGTTCTTATAGTTTCTCAACCTTCGACCAAGAGACGGGGGCCTTAATCAGGGGTTTTATTGCTGCATATTCTTGTGGCAAAGATTCAACTATCTCAATATCATCTCTTAAAACTTCAATGAAATGTCTCCAGTCAAAAATATCTTTAAAACCACTGCAAAAATAGCGTAAGCTTAGGAAAGACCAAAACGAAAAAGAAACATAGTCGGTCAGCACTAATACAGAACTGTACCTAGGATCAGTCCAAAAGGACTCGTGATCGAGCGAAGGAAGGACAAGAGAGGCATTCATAATTTTCGCAACAGCAACCATGTCGCATATCTAATTGAATCTCATAAGTCGATTTTCAGCAAAATTTTATGAATTTGATTGACTCGAAATGAAGAAAATGATCTAAACAGAGCATAGCATTAACTCACTCCGGTTCTCATTTGATTCAATCCCCCGTTTGCATGAACTAGGATATAACCATTCGTTGTTGATCCCGATCCTGAAATATTTCAAAACATTAATGTGTATCAAACAAACAGAACTGATCTCCTTCCCGCAGTGGGCAGGAGATATGTTGCCCACCAACGACATGTGGTGTAGCCACATCAGCGGTTGGTGGATAAATGGCAATATCACATGTTGCCACTTCGAAGGGTGGGCAACGTAACTCCTGCCCAGAGTGGGCAGGGCACGAGCTCAATTCTAATCAAACAAAATAATGTCCAGTAGCAACTCTCAGATTCAGGAAGCATAGATCTTAGACATACTTATGCGATTTCTTGGTCGAGTAACGCATTGATAATAGTTCTCACTGTTCGGTTTCATCCATATTTCTGGGACCTGTCGAAAAAATCTGAAAGTAAGTTCTAATCTCACTGGATTAATGCTCAACATCCCGAAAAATTGCAGAAATTAAATTTTTTTTTTTCAACTCTCAATTGTTGTAGAAATTTAGTTGGCAAAAAAAATCATAAATACATCAAGACATCTAAATTTAGTTGGAGAAAAAATAGAAGAAGATATAACTATTCAAGAAATTATTGAAAAATTCAATTTTAATAATGTTTATCTTTATTACTTTAATCATTAATCATTCAAATATAATGGTTAATTATTTATTTTGATTAAATTTACTTACCGGAAATTCTTTCATCAGCCGTTTTTGCACGGCTTCGGCGGAAGATGCTTCAGAATCAAGCATCGCTTTCTGAGCATTAGACCAGCCATTCTTGAAATTCTGAACAATTAAAATTCCATTCTCTATCGCAACTCTTCCGCAGCCACCGCCGCACTCCCTCAGACCTCCGCCGACGACCGTGAAAGAGAATTTGAGAAACATAGATAACAGCACCATCAACAACAGCAAACCCAAAATCGTACGGCCCATATTCTTCCTTGATCCCAAAGAATGCATGACAACCCACAAATCTTCCACGAGCAAAACCCAATTCTCCGGCACCCTTTTGCGCGCCAATAAATACCTTATCGCCGGGTGGTGGTGATGGTGGCTGCCACCACCAATGTTACATAGATACCCTACACCATTACTATTATTAACTGTTTCAGAATCCATATCATTCATTGAACGATCAAAACCAATAGTTATAACATCAGACGATTTTTCATGATCGTTTATGGAGTCTACGACGCGGCGGCGGTGAGCGCCACCGTATATGGGGCTCCCGCTGGCTGAATTGGTGGTGGTGCCACCGTTTGTCATTTCTGAAAAAACATACAAACGCATATACAAATCAATAGTTTCCCTTAAAAAACGTCGAAATTATTTTTGAGAAAAAGTCGAAAAGGGGTAAAAAAAAGAGAGAAATTTATGAGAAGAAAGAAAGAAAAGGTTGGCATGAATGGTGACTGGGTTTTGGACAAAAAGGTCAACAGTATATTGCTTAGTTTTGGTATGTATGCATTTGTGGGGGAGAAATATTGTATATTTTGTTTAGGATTTTTGGGTCTATAATTCAAATAATTCAGTGCTTATTTTTGGTATTGTTATGTTGAGAGAAAGAACTTAGTCCATGTTCTATCCTATTTTCTAATCATTTTCCTCAAATTCGTTTTGAATTTTAAGAGACTCGCAATTTTATCAATTTTTATTAAAATGTACTAAAAATCGAATTTTTAATTAAATGAAACAAAGGCTTAATCTAAGGGGTAAAGACATAGGGTTTCATGTGACTGGATAGTTCACATCTAATTTGTTCTCATTATTCTTTATTCCATTTATAGGTGGTATGGTCTATGAATAATAATTATCTTTTAAATTAACAACCTAAGTGTTTTTTTTTCTTCTTTTGTTTCAAAAACATTCTTTGTATCTTTCGCGTCTAATTTATCATTGTTTTAAATGTTTTGCTGGTTGTGAATTTAAAGGAATAAGGGAGAAAAATATAAGTGAGACTCACTTAAAGGAATTGTTATCTGATTATAATGAAGGAACTCTGTATATATATATGTGTGTGGTTTCAATGAGACTTATAAATTGATCAAGATACAAATTTATACAGTAAGTGAGACTTATATTTGGATAATGATAAGACACAATAATTGTCTCATGAAAGCTATTATTTGATTAAAATTCAATATTAAAAAAAATACCAAACGTAGGGAAAAAGAGTTGTTACTCCTTTTTCTGAAGAAACTCCAGGCCACCCACATGGCAGCAGCTAAGGAAATCACCAAGGCCATCGCTCCACGTTATATCCTACCTGGCCGAGGTGAAGTCATACTAGGTAGTCCAGTCGAGGTGATGCATCACTTCGATTGAGGTGTCATGTTGAGATCGACCCTCCATGATTGAGGCAAAGCACAATGCATGCAACAAGAAGAGGTGCAATGCTTCTAGCTTACACATTCACAAAAGCATATTTAATTTCACATCTTCCTAGGAGATCTTTCTACAGATCAACCAACGAATCCTTGATGTGACAACTCACAATAGCAAACATTTTAAGGTCAAATTGTCAATCTATATACTAGAAGTTAGACTGAGCTTTAGAGTGACTGCAAGTCAAAAGTATTAAGTGCTCGTTAACCTATGATTGATGGAGTGATATTTAGGAAAAGACTTAGGCCGTCAAGATGAGGTCACATGTCACTTCATCCAACGGTTATCATTATTCTCTACTACTATAGAAGTGTACACAATGTGTCATTTGAATCTAATGTAACTTTAGACTTTCAAAGCTATTAGTTTGCTCTCAATATATTTACTTCATATCCTTTCGGATCCGGCCTCTTTATACTTAGTAGCTCACATCTCAAAATGCCACATACCCCTTCACTTATACATTGATTGACTTGATCGTCAAAGTGTCGATCGCCTCCCCCTCACTTCGAAGAAAGCCACATTTGACTTGCAGTTTGATCAACTGTACAAGACTAAAAGTTTAAGTGGATGTGAAAGGACCCAAGATTTGTTAGACATTTCACCCCTATAAAAAAGAGGTCAACAAGAGTACCGATAATTATTAAATTTTTGAAGTATTAAAATATATGGTTTTTTACGTGGTTTCTTGTTAGGAAAACATAATATGATTAATATATGTAGGTGTATTCACATGAATTGAATTTTTTTTTACCCACTTTATTCATGATGAATAAAGTTTGTGCATTAAACAAGTGAGGATGAGGATGTTGCATAAAGTGATCTTTTTTTAGTTATATTTATTTACTTCTTTTTTTGCATGGCCTTCGATTAATCGGAGTTGTGAAAAAGATTCAAGTAGTTTAACCTTAACTTAATCGCTAATTCCTCGTTTTTTTCAGGTATTGAACATTGATTACTACTGTATCAAGAACGAGCTTAATAACTCGGTAGGCCTGACACCACATGTGCAAAGAGCTAATAAAGAGAAAAATAATTTAATTATTACACAATAAAGAAACAATCAAGAAAACGTTATTTGCTACATTGAGTAACAACGAATTTGGCAGAAGTCGCATTATGTCGTGCCAACTTGTATGACACTGAAAAAGGAGCGACAAAGCTAAAGTTTCAACACGGAGAATCTTTCACGTTTTCTTGTTCCCAGTTCTTATTTATTATTTTCTTCAATGATTATAACCAAGTACTTCAACTTCAATATTATATTATAATTTACAATTTCACTTTTTTATATATATAATTTTAAGTAGAATAAGAGCTTGGAATTTGGGAATACGTTTCTTATGTTATACGCGATGGTATAAAAAATTAAAAAAAATCATGTAACAGAATTTGTCACTTATCATGTTTAGTCATGTCTTGTACAACTTATGCCACGCGATTCTAAGAATTTAGATAACGACGTATTATAAGCGACATGCTTAACATTAGCCATCTTAGAAAGTTTGACGTGAAAATTTAATATTGACCTTGTTTATTCCGCAAAATTTATCTATTGCTCCATTACAACTAAGGGCGGACCGTCAAAAGTGAATAAGAGTGTTTTGCTAAGTTTAAAAATTCTTTAAAAAATTACTTCGATTCTCTACTTACTTTCTTAAAAAACTCATTTTAGCCTTTGTTTGCTGTTCATTTTTTAGCTGTGCAAAATGAACTTTGTGACCGTTGGAGTACCAACTTCAAGAATAATGTGAGATGGAAGTCAACAATTCCGACAAAGTGGGGCCCTGCAACGGTAATACTTTTTTTCCAAAAATGGAGAAAAAAATGGAAAGCAAAAAGGATATTAATAAACTTTTCCTTTATGCAAATGTGTTGTAACTCTTAATAATAACATACTCCTTACAAAATATCTATTAAGATGTTTTTAAGAAATGGATACTAGGATTTATAAGAAAACAAATTAAAGCAAAACACAAAATTGTAATGAAATTAATTTAATTAAACTCAATAATCATGACATTCTTTCTTTGTCCTATGATTTTCTTTTATAAAGTAAACTCTTGCCATATGTCTTTGTAACAAACAAAGATATGGGACCCACAATCATCTCAACATTCCTAATCAATTCGTAGAACTCGTTTTGGTGGTTGAAAATTTCTGTGGGTCCAATAAAATCCTTTGTAGGACCAAATTGAATTAAAAAAAAAAAAAAGTCTAACTGGAGGAGTTTGATTTTTTTTGTCCACCTGTAATAAACTTATGTGAGACAAGGATATCGTGGTCAACATGAAAATATGATTCCTAAGAAATTGTTTCAATTATTAAGATTCAAGAGCGGCCAAAATACATTTTTATGGTTTAGAATCGGTTGGAATGTCATGGCCAATCAAACGATGGCCAAAAATTGTTCAGCTCGTCCACCAAGGGACGAAGATCATGGTGCAAACCGAGCCAGACTTCAACAGGATTGTGCTCGACTAGTCCCATTTAACAACCCTAATTTTGAGATGCTCTGAACTTGGCCTGGCTTAAAGTGTGCAGGCCGTCTAGGCTAGGCAGCCCTGCACATTTTAATGCCCCTAAGCCTCATAGTCATATTTGTACTACTAAAAAAAAAAAAACATTATTGGTATACAGAGAAGAATTACAAGGCAAAAACAACCAATTCCCTAATTCAACCTTATTCCATCAGAAATTACATGTTCCAAGTGCAATGAAACCATATAAAGTTGTATAGTTACATCTCACATAGATAAATACAATAAACTCAACTGTCTGCCTCGTAATTTTAGACGAAAATTGAATCTATAGTGTTCCTTGCATTCCAACCAAAAGAGGAGGTGAAATAGCAATGGAACTAGACGTCAACAAAGGATAAACTATAACTTCAGCCATTCCAAGCAAGGGCAAAGCCCCCAGCAAAATCTTGAAGGATAGGACTCTTTTAAATACACCTCACGCCCAGTTCCGATAAGATAAAAACTGAAGGAGCGACTGCGATGAGTCAAGGTTACACGGGTCACCGGGACAACAGAGATTGTATGTCTCTCGCAAATGATCCTTGCAGTTGGAGGTACAGGTGCCCTCTCTGCAATTACTTCGGAAGAAAACTTGTTGAGGAAGTATGAATCGGCAAAAAATGCAGGCGTACACTGGTAGGCCTGGTTATTGCACAACTGCACTCCTTTTGCTCTGTGGAATACGTCGTCTGGAACTGAAGCTGCTCCACTTGTTGCACTTACTTTTCTAGCTGAAAGTGTCTTCCTGCAGATGCAGAATACCATAACACAATTCTCATAAGCAGATATAAAGTGAGCATGTTTGGCTAGGCTTAAACTCTGATGCTCGGACTCTTCGAAATGGNTACGTCGTCTGGAACTGAAGCTGCTCCACTTGTTGCACTTACTTTTCTAGCTGAAAGTGTCTTCCTGCAGATGCAGAATACCATAACACAATTCTCATAAGCAGATATAAAGTGAGCATGTTTGGCTAGGCTTAAACTCTGATGCTCGGACTCTTCGAAATGGAGGAAATACCCGTGTTGACACGACACACAACCACGACGAGACAGACACGACACAACATGGGTGAAACAAAAAATATGGTAGAGCTTGTGGGCAATTATTGTATGAGGTCTACCCAATGCTAGATGCGGATCCTCCAAGTTTCAACCGGACACTTCGCCGTTTCTGTTTCTTTCTTTTTTTTCTTTCACTTTTCTTCTTTCCAAGGGGATGAAGGAAGGCGGCAGCACTAGGTTTTCCCTTTTTTTTCTTCTTTCTTTTTTCTTTCCCCTTTCTTCTTTTTTTTTTTCCTTTCCCTCTTTGCATAGATGGTTTAGGGTTTTATTTTTGTATAAAATGAAAATGGGTTCCATATAGTTCTACTTAATGTTTCACTAAATCCAAATTGCAATCAAATCCCTCATTTTCTATTTTATATAATATTTGGTAATTAACTTCCCATAAGTGAAAACTAAACCCCCAAAATTTTATTTTATTCGTGTAACCCCTTATTCAATACTCATTTCCTTCTGATTTTTGTCTATTTAAAATGACAATATTGGGTTAATAAAAAAAAATTGAAGTTTTAAAGATTTACTCGTGTCCAAAATTTGGATTCTTTTTAGCCATATCCCCGTATCCCATATTTTAAAAATCATCATGCTATAGAAACAAAGGGAAATGTGGTCCTATACATTTAGAACCCATTTAGAACTTCATTTCTCTTCGACTCATCCTGTTAATTTTTCTCTTTTTCTTCTTTTCAGAGAATTTTGCATTTTGTCTACATGATTGAAGCAGCATTTAAATCAAGGTACATTTCATAAGTTTATACACATACCATCTAATGACAGCCACTTGGTGTGTTAGAAGAGAGCCACCACCTTGACATGCCTCACATTTTATAAATCCGCGCGATCCACAGGTTGCACAAGGAATCGTTCCCTTGCCGTTACATTTGAGACATCTGCACGAGTAAAATTTTCAAATGAATCACATGCTAGATGCAAAACACGTATTCCATAAAGCAAGAAGCATAATTATGAAACCAATGAAGTTTAGATACTAGATTATGAAAGAAAATGCTCACATTGTGTCTGATCCATCTCTATGAGCAATTAAGCCTCTCCCATAACAAGCAGGACATGGAGACATCTGATTCTCCTTATAGAAACCAGGCTCTTGATCTTTATTGCAAGAGGGACAAACAAATTTCCCACGTCCCGCACAACCTACATGACAGAACGCGACGTACAAAGAAGGAGAGTTGAGAAAAAGGGAGAGAATCAAGAGAGAATATAGAGTGAGAAAATACGAGTTTGTTCAATAATCAAATGTAAGTATTAGATGGATAGACCATCTTTATTTAGAGTCTAAGCAAACCTTATTTGAGAAGGAAATAAGGGGAGTAAAACCTAATTTAAGTCAAACTAGAAAAATCTATAAAACAAAACCCTAGTTCTAGTAAAACTAGAAGACAATAATAAACTAGAATAAGCTACTCTAAATTAAACTAACTTTATTCGTACTCTAATGATCTTCCTATCTTAATTCCCCATCACTACATAATTACAAGAAAAACTATAGTGTTATATTCAAATCCGTACATGCAAATTGAAGATCATAACCAATAAACATGAGTGGACAAGGAACAATAAAATTACTAAAATTGATACAGATAATAATTAAAAAAGTAACTATAAAACTGGACTGCTGTTCTTATAGCCAGTACCTGAGCATTTCTCAATGGCTTCTGAATGAGGAATCTTGGTCCGTGACTCTTTATGAGGTGTAAATAATACAGGAAACTCAGACCGTAAATCCAATTCCCATATTCCAAGTTCAGGCCCCTCGTGCTTTCCATCAACGTTGCCGCCAGAGTATGGTTCCTTTTCTGTTATTGTTTCCCTTTCTTCAATAAAAGTCTCGAGAGTTCCCGTATAAACATTGCAATCTTCAACTGCGTGTATATTCCAAGTTCGAGCAGGACGACTTCCCCAACAACAACGATGACCGACATGATCTATGAGTAGTTCTCGGATTTCTACCTCATCCAATACTTGCCTGTGCTGATACTTATATGGATTACCACATTGTAATGATCAAATGTAGAGATAGGTAATAAAGAACCATGATCCATTGAAGAATCTTAATTTTATGAAACAAACCCCCAACAGACCCAACATAAATTTTAATATGAAACTAAAGGCTATTTTGCGAGGTGATCCATAAGCAATTGCAAAAATCAAACATACACAGGACATGTCTGACTGAGTTTAAGTTCTTTCTATTTCTACTTTTTTTATTTGTTATAACCTTCAAGTTATTTTAATTTCATTTAAGAAAGTATGCAGGAACTAATCAACTTCTTTGTGACTTTTGAGCAACCCTCTTGGACGGATCTGCAGCATGTCTTTGAGAGACGCCAATCCAAAACATAAAGAATGCATGAACTAATATAAAGAGGCTTCCACACAGGAGTCACCATAAATTGAAAGTTAATGGTTTCACGAGCTTCTATTTCAGTTTCCTTTTGAACAGTTCGACATCTAAATCTTTCTGAGCCACGTGGCACACAGCTAGAAGTATTAGGATCTCTAGTATCAGTGCATTAAAGTGCCTTTTGAGCATGAACTATGAACTCCACCTCATGGATGTTTAAGACACGGTGTTCTTCGATTCCAAATCCAATATTTATCTTCTATCAGTTTTTCTATCCATCATGATGGAATTTTCATTCTAACAATATGAAAAAGAATAAGAAGAAAAATGGATTCTTAATACTAACAGGATGATTCAGAGTGAATAAGTAAAGACCCATTTAACGCACTGTAAATGTTGATCTCATGATTCGTAGTATGAAATTTGATTTTGGAATTGGATAAAAGAAAGAAACATTAACCATCCAAAATTTATGTGTGATCCGAAGTTCCATATAAATTTTATATGATAATCCATAAGTAAATTATATCGTATTCAAGTACATAATCAAAACTAATGCTGCGTGCGAGGAGCATATTCAAAACATACCCGCCTACATCAGAAGTTGTTCCTACATGTCCATGATATCCACCCTGAGGATAACCAGTCACTTGTGCTGCATCAATAGACCTTTAATTCATTATCCGAGAAAAATGCATTACCAGAGGTTATAAAATGCCATATGTTAACCAATAAGGAAGTGGAATGAAGAAAAATATTCAAAAATAGGGGCATAAAATCACAGAGTTCCATAGTTTGGTGGGAATAGAGGCTAAAACTTGCACAGTCAAGAACGGAAATACAGGCTTCATTTGCTAACTTATTTCGCCTCTTAAATCTCACATGCTCATAGCTCAGGCTGATAGAGATGGTCTTAAAAAATATACCTTCTTCTACACTCAACTTTAACTTTTAAAAGCAAATATATTAAAATTTAAGTCCTAGAAATTCATTCTTCTTTCAAATCTGATTTCTGCTAAATATATGGACAACAGCTAGAAAATAATACATAAATTTAAGCTTAATTAAGATTCTTGTTCTCGAAATCTAATAAGCAGCTACAGAATCCCAATTTCTATTGACAATGCGGAATATCAAGTATTACCATCTAGCAATTTAATAAACCACAATCAGAAAGAGTTTTACACGACCCAGAGAGAAACAGACCTGATCCACCACTTGATTACTCCGAAATGCACAAAATTGTAACGATCACTTTTGAATCCCAACACGTACGTTCGGTTCCTTGTGGGTTTACAATCACATTCGGCACCCTCCCCTTCAGAAAGGATCCTTAAAACCAGCTAGAAATGAGACGGTGCCCAAGGTGCTTATAAATCCACAAGACACGTCCAAACGGTGTGGGATTCAGAAGTGTTACGGGAAAATATAAAGTTGTACAATATTTGAAATTACCATTGGGAAAGAAGTGGTGAGATTCGGAGGAACCGACCAAAGGGGCATGTAAAGAAGGCGGGTACGGTTCAGAAAAAGCAGCGGCGGATCGAATTTCATCGACGCTCACTTCAGTTCCAGCCGTGAAAGCAGTTGGAATCGCCGACCCGGCACGGCCCACGTGTTCGTATGTGCTCCACGTTTCACTTCCTTTGTCACTTTTCTCTGTTGCAAAATATTTTTACATGTCCTAAAAAGTAAGAATTATGACCAAAAAAATAATCCAATAAAAAAGTTTGCAACTTTACGAAGAAGATGAAATTGGAAACTGGAAAGTATACCTGATGACAGCAAAGGCGTCTCCATTTTTGCTTTTCTTGCCTACAGAGTGGCAGTAATTTGAATTTCGATCGATGAACTGAGATGATAATGTAAAATTCTGAAAACTTGGCGGATTTTAATATGCGAAATTTGCCTTAATCGAGAAGGAACTGCGGTGATTTCGATTCGATTTCAACTGGGGTCTACATGCAATTATTTTCTTGATCTTAGCTGGTGTTGATTATTTTTAGCGACAATTACAGCAGGGGATCAAAACTTTCAAGAAACTGCGGTGGAATCCCTAACCTTCCATTTTTGACACTTATCATCCAAACACTCGTAAAAATATTCAACTTAAGAACCTTTACACGGTCCAAAAAGACATTGACCTTCAGTTGACCATTTTAAGTAGATTTTAATCTACACGAGGTGAAGCAGTACCCGACGAGCTATGGCCTCGCCCCGTGTTGTCTCCGTCGAATTTTTTTTATTTCCCATATATTTAGCTGTCATAAAACGTTCATCTTAGTTCAGATGGATTCACCATAACTCAGGTAAATTCTTGAATCGGTCACTGCAAACAATGATATATCTATGAGCTCAAAATTCGACTAATTTTCTAGTTTCTTGTAGTTGCTACAAAAAGTTCATGTATATGGATGCTCGATCCAATGTGCAAAATGCTATTTTTTAATAATAGTAATTTAAAACTCAATTTGGATAATAAAAGTCGTTAAAGAGTATTATAAGTTAAAAAAATTCCAGCGATATAATCAAAATGACCAGCCTCCAGCAAAGAAAGGATAATCATATGAGAATGTCAGCAAACATTATCCACTTTTGCATGATAATTAATGTAGCACGTTTTGATAATAGCATAAAATTGAAAACCAAATGATTCTTTAAGCAAATTAATCGATGCAACAACTAAAAACTGGAAAAGAAGAAAAACAGAAGAAGATGGCTGGCGCTGAGTAGGCATAATATATATATATATATATAGGACGACTGACAATGGAAGCACGGAATCGTTTCGCTGCATTTTCACTTGGCTTAACTTCATTCATTTTTTTCCATTTTAACGATGGCGGATCACGGGAAGCTCAAATCGGACATTTCATTTGCCGGAATTTTTGCTAGCAGTGCTTTCGCTGCTTGCTTCGCCGAGGTACACTTCATTTTTTTCCCCTTCTTTTAACAGTTTTTCGTATTCTGACATTACTGAATTTCAACTTTTGTTTTGAGAAGTTTGTGGGTATTCGATTTTCGTTTAATCGTTTTATGAAAACAGTTGTTGCATAAATTCTCAGAAGCTGTCGTAATTTTGGTCTACCTACCTCTCTTAATGAGTTCTGCTGGTGTTCCAGTGCCGAAATCTCCTTGTTTTGGCCATTTTCTCATAGCAGTAACTTTGTCTATTGCATATTCTGGCTTGTGAGTTGACCTGCTTTGTTGAATGTGCAAATTTTCGGAATTAGATATGTACGATTCCACTGGATACGGCCAAGGTCAGGCTTCAGTTGCAGAAGAAAGCTGTTGCAGGGGATGCGTTAGCTTTGCCAAAATATAAGGGATTGTTGGGTACAGTTGGCACTATTGCGAGGGAAGAAGGGTTAACCGCGCTATGGAAAGGCATCGTGCCAGGGTTACATCGTCAATGCTTATATGGAGGGTTAAGGATCGGGTTATATGAGCCTGTAAGTTTTACATGAATTTGCGAAAGTCCATCATCTGTTTGTTGCTTCACTAGGTTTTTGACTTCAAAACATTCTCATACTTGACAGGTTAAAACCTTCTATGTGGGACAAGATCACGTCGGAGATGTGCCATTGTCAAAGAAGATACTTGCTGCACTAACAACTGGTGAGAACATTTTTCTTTCCGTACTTCTTAGGTCTGAAAAATAAGTAGATATGTACGTCTACAACATCTTCTGTAGATAACGCGGGTTCTTGAACTATCAATCTTTAGTTAATTCCTATTTTTGCAACATTAACTGTTCAATTCTATATCAAATAGGTGCTGTTGCCATTACAGTGGCCAATCCTACTGATCTTGTCAAAGTAAGACTCCAAGCTGAGGGTAAACTGCCTCCGGGCGTGCCAAGGCAATATTCTGGAGCACTAAATGCTTACTCTACAATAGTGAGACAGGTCATTCCTTGCCTTCATTCGCCTCGTCCTCCTTGCTCTTCAGAAAAAGGAGCATCCTATTAACTTGTTCCCTAACTTTTTTTATTTTTGGAAATTTAGGAAGGAATAGCAGCTTTGTGGACTGGTCTTGGACCTAATGTTGCACGCAATGCCATCATAAATGCTGCTGAATTAGCCAGTTATGATCAAGTGAAGCAGGTAAGTTCAATATTGAACACTTCATCGCCTCTCTACTTTCTCGTCGTTTCATTTTCATTTGAAATTGTCATGTTTCCTAACTGCCTTGCAGACAATTCTGAAAATCCCAGGATTCACAGACAATGTTTTCACGCATCTTTTATCCGGTTTAGGAGCTGGTTTTTTTGCAGTCTGCATAGGCTCCCCAGTTGACGTGGTATCTTATTCATTCACAGCGCTATAAATTCAGTACCTATACAGTTTTTCTCGATTTTGGCGAATTGTTTTTCTTCTATCTTTGAAGGGAAAGGGGAGAAGAAATGTATAGGAAATTGTTTTTTTTTTTTGTTTTTTCCAGTTGTGCTCCCTTGTAGTTGATCTAACTCAAAAATGGTTCTCCATGGCAGGTCAAGTCAAGGATGATGGGAGATTCTGCATACAAAAGTACACTAGATTGTTTCATCAAGACTTTGAAGAATGATGTGAGTTATGAGATACTTCTGGTGCATATAGCTTGTACCTGCTAACATATTAACCGAAAGAAATAACGTTTTTCGCCTGAATTTGTCTTCGTATATGTTCAACTGATGGTACTAGATCCGATCAGCTGTAGTGCTTGGCTTTGAGATGCATCTAAATTGTTGATTATCATGTTTTGCAGGGACCTTTAGCCTTCTACAAAGGCTTCATCCCCAACTTTGGACGGCTAGGATCTTGGAATGTGATCATGTTTCTAACTCTCGAGCAGGTATGTATTTCGTGTATCCTTCCTGTGAGAATCAAGCATTTACTACTTACAACCTATTGGCACTTCTTTATACCTTAAAGAGGCTTGATCTTGCGCGGTTTCTTTCCTTTGTTTTCATCGGCTTCAGTTAATCAACAGAATGTTGCCATTTCCAGGCCTAATGTTAACTCGAATTCTTATTGCAGGCTAAGAAGTTTCTTAAAAGCTTAGAGTCATCTTGAAGTGGGACAGAGAACCAAACCAAATTGTAGTGTACATGACACGAGAAAACCAACAAATCTTGTGCATTGCACTATACTCGAATCTACTTTGATATCATGAGATTTTATGTGAAGGGCAATAAAACCCTCTGAAATAATTGTTGTAATTTTTCGCGGCGAATATTAACTTGCTAGAGGAGAATTATTGAGGGCACGTTACAAATATGAAAGCCTTCATTCATATTTAATTTTCTTAAATATGTTTTGAATTATATAAAATAACATATTCATGAATTGTGACTGTGTTTGTGGGTTGAAGAAAGTAAGGCCCTGTTTGATATGTATCATTTTCTAGGGAAGTTAGAAAATAATTTCCATTTTCCATGTTTTGGCTTGTTTAATAGTCATTTTTTGCCATGAAAATTTTTTTCCTACTAATGTCCACACGTGCACACTTTCACCCAATTCCACCTTTTTTATTTTTATTTATTTATTTTTTGGCAATTGGAACAAATTTGATAACTAATTGTAAAAAAAAAAAATTCATTTTAATGGACAATTTTCATGTAAAACAAAGCCAAACGGACACTAAACTTTGATAAAAATGATTTTCTTGAATATATATATATATATATATATATTTTACTTTTT
>CAIGRT010061010.1:0-12582 GCA_903798405.1 Fraxinus platypoda | reverse complement strand
GCTGCATACATCAAATTAAAAAAATGTCAAGGGCAGATATATGAAACAAAATGGCATTTACTCACAGACAGGGCATTCATTACCAGCATACTTAATTGGTTTGTTTGATGTTATTGTTTTTAATTTATTTGATTTAGTTTATGTTTTCAGTTTCAACCTCAGTCCCAACCTTTGTAATTCACATTTGTTAACAGAAGCAAGGAGAAGCAACATCAAATAGCACCAGAAATATCTAACCTCGTTGCACATCGTAGTCACGAGTCGTTGCCATCTTCACGAGGAAAGCTTGGATAGTATAACGACATAGATTGCCCTAAATGAAAAAATTTCCGAATGGTTACTAAAATAATTATGCATAAATGAAGGTTGAACTCTTAAATAAGAAAAATGTTTATACCTTGTAAATGATACATAAAGTTCGCCGAAGACGGATGAATCAACTGTCCGGACGATAAATGTTGNCTTGGATAGTATAACGACATAGATTGCCCTAAATGAAAAAATTTCCGAACGGTTACTAAAATAATTATGAACAAATGAAGGTTGAACTCTTAAATAAGAGAAATGTTTATACCTTGTAAATGATACATAAAGTTCACCGAAGACGAATGAATCAACTGTCCGGACGATAAATGTTGTGAAATGGAGTGTTGGGATGGAATATTGTGAAAGGGAAAATGGCATTTGTGTCGACAAGGGATGTTGTTGTTGTTGTTCAGGTGACTGGATGTTGATTATTCCATCAACCATATCCCCAAGGCTTGATGTAGTTCTCATATTAGCGTTTGAGGTCGAACCAGACTGTATAACATCAAAGGTAAATGTAATATTTCTTTGGAAACATATGCAAGTACGCTTAAATATAAAGTACTTACCTTCGCTTTCTTTGATGCAGTCTCCAACGGGGCTTTTTCTCCTAAGTTTCCTTGGGACTCCCTTTCTTCGCGTATGTTTTAGATCAAGTACGCTTGCGCTCGAAGTATTTGCCTGATCGTTGTCTACGTAGTATGTTGCGAAACACAATTAATTCATGTACTTGATTTCGTGGTCGAAAGCTCTTTACATTGAAATTTTATCCAATCCATTATAGCATGTGAACGGCTTTCATCATCTGCAGCCAGGTTTGCCACCTCCGTGAAAGCATTAGATACAAATGCCATTTTCCCTTTCATAGGATTGAATTGCTGCCGCATCTCCTTCGCCAAGTCGTAATCGCCTCGCTCGTTCTACATAGTTCCAACAATCCTTTTCAATACAAGTCATGTTCTCATATCCACCTGCTTCTACAACTGCGGAGTTGTAACTTTTATGAAACGCAATTCCTGCCATGTCATTCACCAGAAGCTTTCGTTTCATAGCTGCACTCAATTGTCTGTTGCATCGATATAACCTAGATTTGGAAGGACTTGTTTCATGATTGTGCTCGAGGTTTACCGCGTTAATTCTCCAGTTTCCAAAACCATCACAAGATGCAGATAGCCTGGCTTTACAACCCATCTTAACCGTTGGTTGCGGCTTCAAAGAACCGCTACTATTCCCGATTCTTCCACCTTCACGGCTACATGTCAACGTCACATATCTCAAAACTCTATCGTCGCCCTTCTTCCAATTCATTTTCTTAACTGGAAAACCCACCGTGTAAGCATATTTCATGTAAAAAGCATACATATCTTTCTCATTTTTGAACAACATTCCTACCTCGGGCACAATTACACCATCTCCCCTAGATGTTTCATCTTCCACTATGTTCACAGACTCTGTAACATTCTCACTCTCAGATTGCACCAAAACATCGTCATGCTTGTCTTGCACGCCGTTCATACTTTGTTCTGCTACGACAAAAAGGTAATGGTCATTTTTATTTATTCAACAAATAAAACAATTATAATTTCATTTCGTACAGTTAACAACAAATAAATATGTAATACATTTGCAAATGCGACATGTCAAATATGATCACTGTGTACCAGTTTTGAGCTTTTAGGAGAAAAAGATAAGCTACACTTGATAAAGCAAATGTAAGAATTGGAAAGCTCAATAGAAGCATAACATAAATTAGACATAACCATCTGGAAAAATTAGACATAGACGCCTTCATTCTTTCAACACATACCCATGCCTTACCAAATTGGAAAAATTATAATAATAGCCAACGAGCATAATCAGAGAGTTGGAGATCTAGAAATCAACAAATACACTCGCTAAAAATACTTAAAATTTGATGATAACAAAACTGAGTTGAAAAATAGTTCTTATACTCCTATCTAACACATTCTATTTTCTATTTTTACCGTATAATTTCAAAGGTTACTCCTCTATTTCTAACCGAAGAAAATCACTATCATTACCGAAAATTCTGAACAAAAAAATCACAATCTGTTTTAACCAAATAATTTCAAAGGTTACTATCGATTTCTATCGTACCTTTATAGTCTGATTTGTATGAGTGAAATGGTGAAAAAAATCGGAGACCTTCGGGTGCGGGTCGCTCCAAACGAAACCCAAAATTCCGTGATGAAATGCGCCGTGTGATTGGAATTTTAGTGCACTGAAATGGGTGTGATGAATTTTAGTGGGATGAGCAGGTTTCACAAATCAATCGCGAAATGGGAGGAGGAAATGGGTGTGATAAATTTGGGTTTTAGTGGGATGAGTAGGTTTCAGAAATTGGGGGCGAAATGGGAGGAAATGGTGTGATAAATTTGGGTTTCCCTCCAAAATTGACTGGCTGACACGTGTGTTATTTTAAATCCCTGTTTTTAACCATGTTTCCTTGCCTGTGTGAATAGCATTTTTCTTAATGAAAAGCTAGCAGAATAATAAATTAGAGTACAATGGTATGATTGCTCTGAATTAAAGCTAAGAGACATGATTGCAAGTAAGAGCTAATTTCAGTTACCCTAATAAAATCTACCACTCCAGTCACAGAGTCGATAAAATTGATATTAAGAACTAATGAACCAATTATGTAAATATGACGAGTAAACACACGACAGAACATCAATTCTGTTACTTTAGTAGTTAGTTACCTATGCTCAACCAATTGGCACAACCAGCCCATTTTCTTGAACGCTCAAATGACCTCGGGTGTCCATTTAATATGTTAAAGGATAAAATCTCACATTAAACAAAAAAGATGAAAAATATAGACCAACTTACAAGGGTTTAGCTTACTCTTCTTAACCAGGTTGACCTGAGATGGAACCACAAATCTTAACATGGTATCATAACACATTAAACTCCAACGAGCAATTCGATCCATTTAAGACGCAAAAAATTAGCACGCGAATTTCAAATTTGATTTGGTAAAAAACGAGTCACCATCTTTCGATGCATGTTAACGGACACATCGAATAAAAAATATGTAAACATAAATCAACTTATAAGAATTTGAACTACTTTTCTTAACAGGGTTGACCTTTTAAAATAGAACTCCAAATCTTTAACACAATCTCGTTACTGAATCATACGACTCTAATGTCAACCTGTAAAATTGAATCTTATTTATGAATGGAAAGTTAATCAAATTACAATGCAGCACGCTATAATTTAAAGCACCAGGTCCATTTATGCTCAACATTCAACCTAAACTTCGGGTGTTAGTGTTTTTTGTTAGAATAATATTATTTAACACCAATTTAAGTGATCACACTTAATAGGTTCAATTAAATGAATCATATAATATTGCATTTAAATAAAACTATCATTTAGCCCCTATTTGGTGCAAATTAAAATTCAAGTCAACAATTAATTTTAATCACACATTTTACGAAATCTACAATTTTTCAACTACACATTTCATCAACTTTTATCAAAATTTACTAAAAATCTGATTTCAACCCCCACCAAATAAAAGTTTAGGGCGTATTCGATAGAGATTAAAATCGGATTAAAATTGAAAAATTAACCGTTATTGTTTATTTTTATTAGACGAGTAGGACCCAATAACGGCTATATTTTCAATTTTAATTGGATTTTAAGCTTAGCCAAGCATGCTCTTAATGTCATGTAATTGTCACATAAATTGATACTTAACAGCAATTATACTAACTAATAATATTAACGGGACTTGGCATAGGCAGGCCAGTCTGTTAAGATTTTGAATTATATCTTAAAAGGTCAACATTATTAAGAGGAGTAGTTCAAACTCTTATAAATTGATCTATGTTTTCATCTTTATTCGATGTGAAATTTTATCTCTAAACATACCCCCGCAAGATGATGGCTCGTCTGAGCAGACCAATCATGAAATCCGTGTGCTCAATTTTTTTTAGCCTTAATCGAATCGAATTGCTCGTTAGAGCTTAACGAGCTCTAATACCATGTTAAGATTTGAAATTCCATCTTAAAAGATCAACTTTATTAAGAGAAGTAATACAATCCTTTATAAATTGATCTATATTTTCATCTTTATTCGATATTTCCATCTTAAAATATCAACATTATTAAAAGGAATAGCCCAATCATTTATAAGTTGGTCTATATTTTCATCTTTATTCGATGTGAAATTTTATCCCTTAACACACCCCCACAAGATGATGACTCGTTTGAACAGACCAATCTTGAAATCCGTATGCTCAAATTTTTTAAATCGTTGGAGCTTAATGAGCTCTGATACAATTTTAAAATTTGAAATACCATCTTAAAACCCCAAATCTTAACACAGTCCACAGCTTGGTTGTAAGTCCATAACGACCATAAGTCACCCTTAAAATCGACTTGTGAAAGAGTTGCCCAATTATTATAAACTGACAAACAAAACCTTAACTTATCTATGTGAGATATTACATTAGCCAAAAACCTGTTGGCTGGGCTGGCACGGGTCTTTAATGGGCCAGCCTGCACATAGACAATCCGGCCCAGTTTAACACCAGTGATGACCAACTTCAGGTCCTTCCATGATTGAATTTATCAATTGTCAAAACTCAAAAAAGTATTACAAAGTACTTTCTTCCCCATTTCTTGTGTATACAAAATTAGCACCATCTATATTTTAAAATTCTGGTGCAGAAAATGGAGAGAAGTCTTATGGATTCCGCCCATTTTGAATCCTTCCCTGCACATTTCATTCCAAGTAGTTTGCCTTCAGCAATGGCCAAAATATACTATTGAAACAGCAGCTTCCAGATTCTGTCAAAATCGTCCAGTAGCAAACTTACAAGTTTACTTGTTTTTTGCTGCTCTCTGGGGCCGACCAAAAATTGGATTCTCGAGTAGTTCTTTAGCGGAAGGTCGTCGAGTTGGATCAGGGTTCATCATGACCTAATTTGATTAAGTAACCAATAGAAACATCAGTGTCCTCTCGCAAGGCATTACTATATCACCTACACCAACTACTTTCTAACTGAAATTATTTGGTATCTTGGGTTTTCTTTATTTAAGAATTTTTTAGCCACTAAAATGCATTTTTAGCTCCTTAGCCAAAGATTGAAAGGTAATGGTTTTGCTTAAAAATGTTAAAAGTTAAAAACGCAAACTCAATAGTGCTACAGTAAAAAAGATTGGCATGACAGAAACCTCTGATTGCAGGATATGTTGGGATATGCTGTGAAGGAAAGCTATTTTACCTTGAGTAAGTTCTGAAATGGCAATGAATGACCAGGAAGAAGAGGCAGTTTTCTTTCTCTAAGATTTAGAAAATGAGGCCCCGATTCAGGCAAGGGCACCCCTCTGACAAGCTCAAAGATAGCAGCCCCTAGGGAGAAAATATCAACTTTGTCAAGATGATCATGCTTGTCATTCAGGATTTCTTGGGGCATATAGCGTGCATCGCCTTCTTCAATTGGTAAGCTTCCATCGAGAAGAGTTGCACAACCAAAATCACCGAGTTTATAAACTCCATTTTTAACATAAATATTATCTGGCTTGACATCTAAATGTGCCATCCCTTTCTCGTGTATAAATTTCAACGCCTTGGCTATCTGCAAATTTGAGAATTTTTATAGGCGGAAATTACATAAGACAGACAAGACAGGCTTGATATTCCAAAGTTTTGAAATATGTGAAGCAGTAAGAAAGTAAAATTTATGATATTCTACAAACTGATATGCATTTCTTTCGAGTCATTTAAGCCATCAGAAGGTAAAATAATTAAATAAATGAATTCACAAAAATAATCTCGTGCACAAGTCATTGAGAAATATAAAGTCTAGCATAGTTAATTCACTTCATTATTTAATAGATCAATCTTTTTATTTACTGGGGTCAAGTAGACGAAGGTGATTGTTAAATTACCAGATTTATAGCATTGAAATTTTTCAGAAAGTGGAATATTCAAAATTTGAACTTTGACAAGCACCTCAATTGTTTTGTCTACGAAAGATTATTCCACTTTATGAATCATTAAATAATGGAACTGCATGCCATCACTTTCCACTTCCATTTACAACTACCTCGTGTAGCAGACAAGGGTTCAACCTACATGCCATTCGAAGGTTTTTGAAATCATATTCTTCAGTTAATATTGGAATACTTTAGGCAATAGTATTATGAGTGAGTCAATGCAGTATAGTGGCAATTATTATTAGACAACCCATTTACTGTAAAAGGACATCCATTGAGGATACTTTAGGACAGGTAATGCATTTAAAAACTATTCACCTGATGCATTGCTTCTAAAACTTCTTCCTCTGTGGATAATTTAGAGGGTTTGTTGATAGAAAGGCTGTGATCACATAGCTCCATTTGGATGTAAAGTTGCTCATTTTCAAACCAAGATGAGTAGTAGCCAACAATGTTCGCATGGGTCCCTGTAAAATAAGACACTTTCAGAACAATTACATTCGCTTTTCAGATGGGGAGTAAGCAAAAATGGATGTGCAGGCAAACCTAAAGATGCCAGAGCTTGAACTTCCATCAAAGCCTTGCTCCTGGTAAATGAATGTATAAGCAAGCTGGATAAAACATAAGGAGTCAATAATTACAAGTTGCCCAACAATAAATATGCTACCTTTCTGTATCCTGATGTAATCGCTTCAAACTATGTTTCACTGCGTACATGCAACCATCAAGTCTTTTCAGGACTTTAAAAACACGACTGAAGTTTCCACTGCCAATTTGCTGGAGAAGGCTAAAATCAATCAAAATGAAGCATTGAAAAGAAAAAGGTGTTCAATACTATATAAAGCAACAAATCCTTGGTTTCCTAATGTACCTCAGTACCTCTATTTCATGGAAATCTGTTCGGTAGCGTGAAAGACCATCACCACCAATACCTGCAGGACAAAAACCTGCATCCCAATAACAAGTGTTCATTAGGATCTAAGATAAACTGGAAAGGTTTCATGACAACTTGTACACATTTACACTTTAAAGACATATATAACATAAACAGAAAATTGCTCTGCAACCAGAATAAATCCTTTCCATAAAACAAATCAATTCTTCCAAAAACTGAAAACTTAGAAGTTGATTAACGAAAATGCACCTGCACATTTTGATCTCTGATTGCCAAAAGGATCTATATCCATTTCCGAAGAATTCTTAAGGTATGGGTTCTTCAAACAAGGAGGAGGCATGACTCGACACCTTAAAGCCACCGCAGATTGTGAAACATAACTGTGATTCTTCTGCAATTGAACTGATTTTTCTTTCTTCATCTCGTCTGTATCAAGAGTATCTTTTTGAAGTTCTACCAATTCTTGATGGCCAGAAATGTTGGATTCAGGGAATGTCACCATGCCGCTCTCTGAGATGATAACAAATAGCATCAAAATAGTGAACAGGACCACTGCAATATTAGAATAACAAACACAGAAAATGAATGTGCAAGGAAAGGTCTCCTGGAGCAGCTAAAAAGCATAAAACCTGGGTACAAAGTACATCTTGGTTCCTCATTGCAAGAGTGCTTGTAGCTAGACTAGGATGTAAACTTGGCATTATATGCACAAACAGGGGCAGAGCCAGGATTTAATGGTACGGGGGGCAAAAATTTTCAACAATGGGCTACTGAGCTTGAACGGTGGAAAAACAATGGGTATAACAAAAAAAAAAAAAATTTTTTAAAGAAGGTGGGCTACCTCCGCCACTGTGCACAAAGTAGTTATCCTAGATTTTATTCCACAACCATGGACTAGCCAGCCTAAGCATTTACCTATAGCACTTCTATACAAGACAATGACACTAAGCATGAAGTCTGCACCGTATAATGAAAAAATTAATTGTAGAAGCAAATTAGACTCTGATGGCATATGGAAGCCAAATAAAGCTTCCAAATATGGCTATAAATCAAGTCCTACTGGGATTATTAATAGAGTTTCTTATTGTACTGGCTTGTATCAAAGTTGCATCCTAAGGCCTTATATTTTCATTTTACTCATAAATTAACTTCCGAGACATGTTAACGATGAGGTCCCTTGGTGTATATTATTTTTTTATTGCATAGTTTATGTTAATGAAACTAAGAGGGGTTGGATCCCAAATTAAACTTCGGAGTAGAAGTTGGAAATCTATACACTTGAGGAAGAGAGAACTAACACAGAGCATATAGAACATCCTATTAGTCACAGTAGAAATAAAGATGATGTTGGTGTCACAATAAAGGATCGCGTGGTCCCAAAAAGTAATGTTTTTAATATCGAGTTCAATTATAAACAAGTGTTAGGTTTTTAGTTGCATTGACAATTTTTTAGACAAAAGGATTATTATAAAAGAGTTGTAAAAGTCAATAAGTCTTTTGAGGTATTGTATAAATGAACTAAGAGTTTTTAGGTTCAAGTATGGAACATAGAGAAAGGTCGCCGGATTTACGCTAGCATGTTGCCAAGCTGATGCTCGAGCATCCAAAACAGAATTATTGTTGCTCGTCTGTCGCTCGAGCGACACACCTGTTACTAGTCTGGCGCTCGAGCGACTGTGTTTTTCGAGAAACCCTAATTCGCAATTTTCAAGAATTCTATCTATCGTATACTACCCAAATACTTCATATTATAAATACACAATACTCATTACATTGTTATGGGTGGTTGATCATTATTTTCTACCTTCGTAACATTCTTTGAAGATAAATCAACAATTCTACATCTGGAGATCAATCAACCACAAATTGGAAAAAACATCAAAATCAAATAATCCAAAACACTCACTTTCCAATTATAATCAGGAAACTACTTTCTCAATAGCTTTCGAAAACTGCTGAAAATTAAAGGATGTTGGACCAGAAGCACATGAAAAGTACAAAAACAAGGTGTTCTTGGTGATCCACGGAAAATAGATAATTCTAGAATATCAGGAGCAAGTGTGAATGAAGCACATTCCAACGGGTCTTAGAGATTGCAGGAATTAGATCAACAAATCTAGTGGGTTTTTTTAGGTTGGATTATACTGTAAGTTCTTATTGTTTATAATGAAAGTTACTAGCTTGATCTCGAAGTTTTTAATCCTATAGAGGATTTTCTCCGTCAACAAATATTGTGTTATTTACTGCTTTATTTATTATCGTGACAATTCAACATAGGATAAAATTAACTTTATTGACTAAACATCTAGAAAAACTAAAAAGTGACTTGTTACTTTTCATTAGTAATTTTAATTCCATGCTATTAACCTATTCACCCCCCTTTAGGTGATTTTAGTGTCGAACTAATAACTTTCAATATGGAACAAAAGCTTGAATAGGATGTAATGCTTAAGATTAGATTTCATAGGACAATATGAAGAATCTAAGAAATGCCACATGAACTATGTACTCAAAAGATACTTGTCGTGGTGAAAGAAAAATTTTGCAGAACAATTATTAGAAGAGTGATTCGTGACAGAGCTGAGTGTTGAGCTCATAAACCACAAAATATCAATAAGATGAGTGTATCAAAATGATAATTTTAAAATGAATGTGGGGCTATACTAGAATAGACAACATAAGTAACGGGCGTCTCCACTAAGTGGAGTTTGCACTAATTGATGATAACCAATAAAACAATGACTTAAATTTCTTGTGTAGACCTAGAAAAGCTCCCAAATCTCCCACTTTTCAGGAATGCAAAACCCAGAAGAAGATGAAAAATAACATGATATAACCGTATAACATAGTTGCATAACATTTGAAATTATTAGATCTTTAGCACATATAAAGTTGATTGCAACCCATTGATGAAAATCAAAATTTATACATCTAACTCTTTAATAGGAAAAACTTAGCTTATTGGAGAAATCATTGGTTCATAACAACAACAAAAGCTCGAAAAACTATTAATTCCATTAGAATGTTATTTCTTAATAAGCAACTCTCATATGCAAAGCAGTAAAGCATGCTCTGGTTTTTTTGATGATGATAACCCTATCTAAATAGGAAAATTACTGTTCATTTGTTTATTTATTTTGACGAATCAGGGGACCTTTTCTATGAGTCTATGACAGGCTAGAGCAGTTGAAATATGAGAAATCAGTTGAACGGCACTTATGATTGGGGAGAAAAGAAATTTGGAGAAGCGTTAGCAATGAGCTTGCGATGTCACAATTTTACTGCACGGCATGTGCTCATGTCATACTTGGACATATGGACATGATGTCAAAGCCTGTTTGCATGTGAAATCAACTACTTCCTTGCTCTAAAAATAACAAGCAGCCTCACCCTCATACAGGAGGAGATGAACGCCAAAATAATATTTCATGGTCCAGAACATATCAATTTAGTATGCGCTTGGAAGCAATTTAAATAAGATATTGGTGCACAATGATGGATGGACTTTCTGCAAGAAGTTCGCTTCTTGAGGATGACCATTTCAAAGAAGTCAACTTAAATTATGTCTTCTCAATTTACTTTCTCAGAAATTATGGATGCTATATAGAACCAGTAAATCTAAGTTATGAATCAAAAATGTTCTCTAGAAGTACAAAAGCCCATAGCATTAGCCATTAGCTTATCATCCACAAATAAGATGGACCTTTTACATAAAAATCTGTTCAAAATAATTCCGTTAGTTTCTCAAGTTCAAAGTCCAAAAGATTCAGGGTTCAAATCATGACTGTTTCTAACTTAACCGACATAACAATCATGTGTTCTTGGACTTCATTTTTCATCTAAACATAGTAACTGAAGGGATTTAACTCGTGATGTCACAGCATTAGATTCAGATTTTATTTTATTTTTTATCTTTTTTTTTTTAAAGGGGTATAACTCAGCTCTAATGCCTTTAAATCCTCTGCAAACATCCCAATGAAAAGTTGGTCAAATTTACTCCTTTTCCCCTGGATGTTCATTGTTTTTTTCTTTATATGTGCAAAAATGTGAACCTTTTCAATCATCACAGATGCCTTCAGCGTTGAAGAAAAGATAAGATCAATGCCTTCAGCATATTGCAAATATAATTGAACAGGCAACTGAGAGAAATTCTAAATGTTTCATCAAGGGGCCCATCTATAGTCCTCGGAAAATCTAACCTTTTGGCATATTAAGCACGCAACTTAATCAAATGTAAAAACAGTAGTCAGATACTCTTACCAAGTTTTGGCCTTTTGCTCCTCACAGTTTTAATTTTTTCTGGTGAATCTGGACAATGAACATTTTCCTGCAAACGAAATTCCCAATATATTGAGCAGATAAAATTTTGAACAAGATTTTACCCAAATCCCAATCCCTGCTCATCATCGTACCTTATTCCAGTCTACATTGATTGGCATAGACGGCATTTCAGGAGTAATATAATCAGGAGTACTGCATTGAAAAAATTGCTAATTAAAAGAAAAACATTAGTAACCCTATTTCATTTACTAGTTCAAAATCCAGAATTCAAAGTTTCACCAGAAGAAATCTTGACTGAGGATGAAATCTTTGTCAACGGCATCGATATCCTGTGACAGAGACTCGGCAGCTGAGGGATTAGCTTCGAAATCAAGAAGATTCTGCAGTTGAGAGGATTTTTGCTGAAGAGACAAATTGAGAGAAACTTGATCTAGCTGAACCGTAAAGTGATTAGCTAATGAACCCTTCATTATTATGCCGCAATTCTTTTTCAAATTCTTGTTATTACTGTTCCTACTGCTGCTCCTCAGGGTTTTTCGCTTCATCAATTGAATCTCTCTCTCTCTCTCTCTCTCTCTCTCTCTCTCTCTAGTTTATCATTGCCTGATTCTGTATGTATAAATGAATTTTGGAATTTCTAGAAGTGGTGAAAAGGGGGTGGGTGGAGATTCAAAATTTGCGCGGGTTGGGGAATTTTGGGGAGGATCTAGTGGTCTGAGGTATACGGCTTATCGTGTGGCACTTATAGATCTCGGACGAATAATTTATGGTTTGACGTGTGATTTTACGAAGAGAATACCGAATAAGCGTGCTATGTAAGCCTTTACTGGTGTATAGTGCAAGGAATGTGTATGATGATGGGATCCAAAAAGCCTGGCTTTTCGCGCTTAAAAAATTCCTTTTCGTCCCTCCTCTTTTTTGTAAAAACAAAATAGGCCCCTGTTGACAATCATTATGTTGGAAAAATAAAATATTGAATAGTAATTTTTAAAAGAATGTATGATTAAAATATAGAACAAAATGTTTTGAATTTACGTGTAAAATATCTTATTATTTGAATTTGCAATTGAAAATTGAGTAATGTTATTCATTCCCAGTCGAGATGAAAACACAGTCTATGTGGC
>CAIGRT010060948.1:0-10362 GCA_903798405.1 Fraxinus platypoda | reverse complement strand
CCCCTGTTTGGGCTCCATTTTAATGAGAATTTGAGGAAAAATATATTTTGGAATAGTGATTTTTTTGGAGAATGTGTAGTTAAAAAATAAGGAAAAGTTTTTGGTAAAATGGAGCCCAAACAAGGGCTCAATCTAGCCTAGCCCAAGATATTCTCATTTATGAGTGAGGTTGTGGATTGGTGACTCGTGGAGTTGTGGTATACTCAATAGTTTCAAAAACAAACAGAAACCCTATGGCCCTACCACAATGGAATACAATTAGTTGTACAACTCTTTTAATGCAATCCTCGCATTCAAGATGGCGGCTCTCAAAATACATTTTTTTCCTTCTACCATGAACATGACTAATGCTTATGTGGACGATTTAACATGTGACTTCCAAATCAGCCATTTATTCAATGTCCTAGATTTATCTAAATTTCACGGGTCTGATGGGAATGTAAGGTGTCTTATGGAGCGAATTTGATTGATTGGTTGCTTTGAAGCCAAAAGAAGTCATTGACAAATTTATGGACAAGGAGGAGATTTGTTCTAGTTGGGCAACAAATTGCCGACATTTTCTGATAAAATGGTAGATCAGCCTTGTACAAAAAGCACCAAAGAAGAACTTAATCAAGCTAATCAAATATCCAAGTTTTCTCGTAGGACTGGAGTTCTCTTCATCTTCATTGAATTGACTGTATGAGCAAGAATTTAATTTAATTTTTTTTTTTCGCAACTCTTTCTTGAACTAGTATTTATTTACTTATCAGTCTAAACTTACAAGGCATTTGGCTGAACCAGATATCAAATTCACCAATTGTGAAGTCAGTCTTTCTTAATTTATGAAGCTTTCCAAATTTCTGTGATTCTCAACAATTTTCAAGCAAAATAACATAAAAATAAAAATATGTTAATTTAAGTTCACAAGCAAATACAAGTCAATAAACGCACAGATTATATCACATAATCAGAAAACCTTCCATAAAAATTCAATTGCTGAAGAACCCAATTCAAATATAACTTGAACAAGATTGTGCTTCTAGTATCATGACCCGAATCAACAGAAAACGTGTAATATCAAAATAAAACACAGAAGATAAAGGAAACAAAAGGGTCAACGAAATCGATGGATAACAGAAATTTTACCCAGTGAGAATGATAAAATCAGGGGCCTCGCGGCAGAATCAAAATGTCAAGTAGCGGAGATGGAACTGGAACTGGGGGTGGGTAGTAGGGGGTAGTCTTCAAGGTGACAGTGCCATGTAATGTCTCGAGGTCCTATCTGGGTTTGTGTTCCTGGGAGCATCAAGGGAGAGTGAAAGGGATATACTTGATAGTTTCAAAAATTGCATTTTCAGCCCCTAAACATTTTCAAATTATGTTGATTGCTCCCTTAATTTGTTTGTATTTCTGTTTATGTTTTTATAATTTTCTATTTAAATGAAATCATTGTGTAAGTTGATGTCTAATTTTTCATTTGAGAAATTTAAATCGTTGAACTTTCATCTATGTTCCACAGTTCCACTTGTACTTGATGGACGGTGTGATTTACATCTGCGAAAGTAATTTACTGCTTATTTGGGAGAGCTAAAAATGAGGAATAATGTTACTCAAACAGGCTCTACAGACGGGAGCAGGGACAAGTGCACCTGTGGCTAAATTTTTTTTTTTTTTTAATTGTCTAATGATATTGCGTCACGTATCTCACTATCTGTAATTCCTGTCATTGAAATTGTTTGTGTAGCGTGACATGAGCCAAATGGGGACAAGTGAAGTTTCCAAGAACAATTTTATTAATATCTAAAAATAATTCGAAATATGCAATATATTGGCTCGTCTTCTTGGCGGAGTGGAGCCAAGTGGGGGTAGCTATGTTAACGAGCCGAAAAAAAAAAGCTCGGACTCGACTCGAGCTTTTTTGGGCCGAGTCGAGCTGAGCAAAGCCCGGCCAAAAAATGAGGCTTGGCCTGAGCTTTCGGCTCGATTTTTTTTGTTTTTTTTATTGAAGGCTGCAACATGCAGCCTGTGCAGCTTGAGCTGCCTGCAAAATGGCAGCTCTTTTAAAAAAAATTAATTTTTTTATATAATGGGCAGGCTCGGCCCGAGAATGGCTCGGTGTAACCAAGCTCGACTCAAGCCCAACTCGGGCTTTTCCGGACCGAGTACGAGCCGACGAGTTTTTTTGTCATCCCTAAGTGGGGGCAAGTAAAATTTATTATATTTATATTTTAAAATTTTGATAATTAAATTAAGTTCTCACTAAATTTGAGTCGTGACCCACCATTATTTCATGCCAACTAACCAACAATTGAAAATGGCTTCAAGAAAGATATTTTGGCGCTCATAAAGCACATCTTGTGGATATTCGAATTTGGATCTTGCAACCCGACAAACCCACTCCCCATATAATTGAAATGTTTACAAGTGAGTATAGGCCTGGTATGGGAGGGATTAAAATCTGATTAAAATTGAAAATATAGCCGTTACTGTTGACTTTTATTAGACGAGTGGGACCCAATAACGGCCATATTTTCAATTTTAATTGGCTTTTAATCCCTCACGAACGGGGCCATAATTATTAATTAGTATCGTACCCTATGAATGATAAAAACATGTTATTCATCTAATCCAGGTGAATTTATAGATTTATTCTTCCTATTCTTCTGCCGTTTTTTTTTTCAAAAACTCAATTTTTTTTTAAATTAATTTTTAAGTACAAATTTTACAATAAAATAATTTTACACGTAAATCAAATCGTTTTTCTTATTTTTTTAACAACATTCTCTATATAATAATTATTAAAATACGGCTCAAACAAGGGCCATATTTTGGTATGTTTAATACATTAAATTAAATAAATTGAGTTATGGAATTACCAATTTTATATTACGTGTTTATTTCTTTGGTATATTGTAATTTAATACGCTATATATGTTTTTTTGAATTTATTGTGTTATATATACTAGTAAACACTTCGTAGCTTTTATTTTAAATTAAAGTTCACGATGATTTCTTCATTATTGGTGTATGCAATATTATATGTTGAAATGCTATTTGTACATAATGGAGTTACATGATGGTTTACATGCAGAAGAATTGTCGAAAAGAGAGTGGATAATGTTTTTTTCTATTTGATTGAAGAAATTCTGACCAAATCATATTTCACCACATCATGTGTAATTGTGTATGTAAATCATTATATACATGTAACACAATTATTATATGTTTACTTTTTGAATTCTATAAAATAGTTTAGACTTTTCAAAAACAACGATAATTGCATGTTTGTCCTAATTTCATATAATTACTTGTAAGTTTGCTTATGAGTAAAATAAGAGTTAAATAATTTCTCATGTTCATTTCAAGAATAAATTTCTCGTGTTAAAAATAACTATCACTTTCCCATGAGGGAAAATTACACACGAGCCTTCATTTTAACTTTACATTTCAAAAAGGAAGAATTGTAGTTAAGATACCAAATCTTTTATTTAGTAATAGATTTTATTCAAACTTTTCATTTGTGCCACAATAGATACTAAATCTTTAAAAAATTCATAACTAAGTCTAAAATGACGGTTTCCATCAGTTTGACTCTAGAAACGTGAGTTGACCCCATAAATTAAAAATTTAATAATTTTTCCCAAATAAAATAAGGGTATTTAAAAAAAAAAAAAAAACCCACCCCCACCCCCTCACCCCAAAAACCAAAAACTCCTCCACCAAGCGTACACCATTGTCGCTGCCTCTTCAACCGGTCATTGGTATGTGGCTGTCAACCGCCTAATTCAAACACCACCCAAGCCCCTAGCCTTCAACCACTGCCACTAAGTACTCAAGCTACCACTGGCGACTCCTTACATCATGGCAGTGAGAGGGTTTGGAGGTTAGATAGAAAACTAACAGTGCAGGTTTGAAGAAAGCGAGAGATTGGTGAAGAAGATGATAGATTCTAAGTTAAGAGATTAGGGAATATACATCGGCAGTGAGGCAATGGTGCCGCCACATTTACTCAATTTATAAGATCTATCTACAATTCCAAACCCCTAGTTCTCAACTGCTGCCATTAGATACCCAAGCCTTCAATTCGTGTGGCGATCTTTGGTGACCTTTTTTATTGGTTGTTCGGTTTGTACTTGTTCTTATGGTTGTACAGTAACTTGCGATGGCTAAAAAGTCATCCATAGGCTTCGACGGCTGAATGGTAGAGGATGTAGAAGCACTAGTGGTGGTTGTAAATGACGACGATGATAACGCGTGACCAGTAGCTCCAACAGTAGACGAATTAGTAATGAATTGGGGTGGTTGGCCATGTTGTTATTGTTGTTGGGGTAAAGGTGTTAGAGGAGATGATGAGATGGAGTTAGATGGTAGTTGACTGAAGTGGTAGCGCCACGACTAAGGGAGGTTGATGTGGTCGTGGTGGTGGTGGTGTTGATTTTTTTGTTTATTGTTTATTAAATCCTTAGTTCCACGTGTATGTTCGTGGGGGTAATTCTAGAATATTTTTGAATTAATCTTGAATTCTTGATATTTTTGCATGATTGATTGGCCGGCCCCATCTCTCGACCCTCTCTTTCTTCTTTACTTTAAACATATACATACACATAGAAGAGAGAGAGAGAGAGAGAGTGAGGTTTGACTTGAGGGGAAGATACATGGGTGTGGTGCCAACAATGGTGCCGGTGGCGACGGACGCTAGGTGGGGGCATTTTTGGTTTTGGGGTGATAGGGTCAGGGAAGAAAGAGATGGGGTGGGAGTGGGGGTTTGTGGATTTGTTTTTTAATTTTTTATGTAATAAGAAAAATGTTTTTTGTCCAAATACCATTGTCTTATTCAAGAAAAGTTATTCAATTTATCTATGGGGTCAACTGACGGTTTAGACTTGAACTGTGAGTTTTTTTAAAGGTTTGGTATCTACGGTGGCACAAATAAAAGATTTGGACAAAATCTGCTATTAAATGAAAGGTTTGGTGCTTTGACTGCAATTCTCCATTTCAAAAATCATGATTCAAATAAATTCTTCCAAAAGTTCGATACTTATATAAAATCACCCCACACCACCTACCCAAACCCAAACCCTACCCAACACCATCCCATCCCCACACAACCCAAACCCTACATCTCTCTATACTCTCTCTCCGCCTTCGTGGTAGTGCCAAGAAGGTGTGTGTGTCTGGTGGTTGGTGCAACAACGAATGCGCGTTGTTAGAAGATGTTCTCGATGGTGATTGGAGTTTTAAAATTCATTTTCCCCTAAATCAATGGACTCGGAGCTTGAAAACTCACTAAATCTTCGACAACTCTGAGGTGTATGTGGTGGTGGTGCTGCAAGTGATGGTGGGGGTGCGGTGGTATTGAATCTTCGAGTGTACTTTTCTTTGTATATTTGTGATGGTAGGTGTTGGTCCAAGTGTTGGTAGTGCGTTATTATTGGTTGTGGTGTTGGTAGCGTTTTTGTGGTGTCGATGGTGGAGTGGTGGTGGCAACAGTTTTTAGGTGGTGGTGATTGTTGGTGCAAGTGGGATGGCAGCGACGTTTGAGTGAATGATGCCGGTGGTTGTGGAGTAGCGAGGTGGGACGAAAAAAGTTTGTGATCAATTATTTGAATAATTTTGATAGTTTGTGATCAATAAGTAATATGTGACCTAAAAATGTATAAATTGTGATTAAATTTGTAATTGTGACATACAAAATTTATTTATTTTTACTATGATTTTGTGCAATTCGTGACTGTGATCGTAAATCATGTGTGATTTGTGACATTCACATGATTTATTAAATTATTGATCACTAACTTTTATTCGAGGTTGCAAGATGTGACCAAATTTTTATCAGGGTTCATAAATCGTGATTATCTGATTTTTGAACAAAATACAGAAGTTTGTTAATTTTGAAAATATAATTAGAAAACTTTGTAATTATGTAATTATTCCTTCCCTAAGAAAAATGGGCTCAACTACGCACGTTTGGTTGTAATTAAAATTAATTTTAAGTTATTCACTATGTCAAATATGTTCGAACAAATTATAAATTTTATGAGTTAGTGGGATGAAAACTTTTTCATCAATCAAAATTAAGCCATTGTTTGACATCCATTTTTTTTTTCCATTCTCATTCTCATTTTTTTTCTTTTTCTTCATTTCAACCACACATTATATCAATAAAATAATATTACACATAAACCCAAAAATTCTCCTTATTTTTTAATCAGACATTCTTCCATCAATCACGATTTCAAATCAATTTTTTCTTCAAAATGAGTGTCAAACACACCCTAAGTTTGAATTCAAATATTTAAACCAAGTTTGATAAAAGGATTATTCCCTAGGGGTCCCCTGCACCCTCTCACATGGGGCAGGTCCCATGTGGGACGTACCTCAATAAAAAAGTAAAAAAAAAATTATTCACCCACCCCGCCTATGTGTGTCATTTGTGGGGGTCTGTGAACCCCATATACACATCAAGCATGATTGTAAATAGGATTATTTGCTACATAAGAATGTGCAACGGGCAGACTGTAAAGCGAAGCCAGCCTGTCTACTTAGGCTTACTACTTACGCGCCACCTACTTCGGCCCAATCAACGGCCACCGCATGCAAATGGGCCCAACGAGAACCCTCAGAGCAAATGATGAAAACCCAAAATCCAACCTGTCAGGATATTTATGATTTTGTAAGGTTTTAACGTTAATAACAATAAGGCTGTCTTTGATGTGCCACAATTTTCATGGAACTTGGAAAATTTTTTCTATTTTCCATCTTTTACGCTGTTTAAAACAATCTAAATTTTCCACGGAAAATATTTTTCCACCCCACCCGCCATGTCAGCATTTTCCATGAAATCCTGGAAAATATTTTCCCACCTTTTTGGTGGGAAAATATTTTCCAGCTGGCTGCTCAATTTTTTTTTTTTTAGCAATGGAAACAAATGTCATAACCAATTGTAAAAAGATTTCCGTTTTCCATCTTTTGCGCAGTTTGACAGCTTAAATTTTCCACGGAAAATATTTTCCAACCCCACCCGCCACGTCAGCATTTTCCATGAAATCCTTGAAAATATTTTCCCGGCTGCTCAATTTTTTCTTTTTTTTTTTTTACTTTTTGGCAATAGAAACAAATTTTATAATCAATTGTAGAAAAAAAATATCACTTTAATGGAGAATTTTCATGTAAAACACAGTCAAACGAATAGAAAATTTAAAAAAATTTCGAGTGGAAAATTATACCAATCAAATACACTTGAAATCATTTTCCCTACAAAACATCTTCTAGGCAATTATTTTCCCTACAAATTATTTTCTTTCTACCCATTTTCCACCCTTGCAATCAAACGCACCCTTACANTTTCACCCTGGTAATCAAACGCACCCTAACAATATTATTATTATTATGTATCTCCATTTCAAAAACATGGCCACTAACTCACTTCAGGATCAGATCTGAATCTCTGCCTCACAGACTCCAATGATACAAAAATCCTTTCTTTTAAAAAGAGGAGAGTGAGAGACAGACTGTATAACTAAAGGGTCTCTTTCCTTTCATTTCCAACTTTTCAACAACCATTTTCTTGAATCTCTATGACAGAATCGAAAAGGTACATTACTTCAGAAGAGCTCAAAAATCACAAGAAACCGGGGGATCTGTGGATTTCTATTCAGGGGAAGGTGTATGATGTTTCGGAATGGGTGAATCATCACCCAGGTGGTGAGCACCCACTCTTGAATCTTGCCGGCCAAGATGCAACTGATGCATTTGTTGCTTTTCATCCAGGTAGTGCCTGGCAACATCTTGATAAATTCTTTAATGGGTTTTACTTAGAAGATTATTCTATTTCTGATACGTCCAAGGATTATAGGAAGCTTGTTTATGAGTTTTCAAAGATGGGGCTTTTTGACAAGAAAGGGCATACTGTTTTCTTCACTATGTGTTCGATAATAATCCTTTTTGCTGTGAGTGTTTATGGCGTTCTTTGCTGTGAGAACACATTGGTGCATTTGATTTCTGGTGGTTTAATGGGGTTTCTTTGGATCCAGAGTGGTTGGCTTGGCCATGATTCTGGGCATTACCAGATTATGCTAACACCAGGGCTTAACAGATTTGCTCAAGTGCTTACAGGAAATTGCCTTGCAGGTATCAGCATTGAGTGGTGGAAATGGAACCACAATTCACACCACATTGCTTGCAATAGTCTTGATTATGATCCTGATCTTCAACACATGCCATTTTTCGCAGTTTCGTCTAAACTTTTTAGCTCTATCACTTCTTATTTCTATGATAGGAAAATGAATTTTGATTCGTTTGCCAGATTCTTGGTCAGTAACCAGCATTTCACATTTTATCCTGTGATGTGTTTTGCCAGGATTAACTTATGGGCACAATCATTCACTCTCTTATTATCTGATAGAAAAGTTTCTAACAGAATTCAAGAATTTTTGGGATTGCTAGTATTCTGGATTTGGTACCCTTTGCTTGTTTCTTGTTTGCCAAATTGGGGTGAAAGATTAATGTTTGTAATAGCCAGTTTTACCATATGTGGGATTCAACATGTTCAGTTCTGTTTAAACCATTTCTCATCAAGTGTTTATGTTGGACCTCCTAAAGGAAATGACTGGTTTGAAAAGCAAACAAATGGGACTCTTGGGATAAAATGTTCATCTTGGATGGATTGGTTTCATGGTGGATTACAATTTCAGGTTGAACATCATTTATTTCCTCGGTTACCTCGGTGCCATCTTAGGAAAATCTCCCCTTTTGTCGAGGAATTGTGCAAGAAACATGGATTGCCTTACGATTGTGCATCATTCTGGGAGGCTAATGTTATGACAATTAGGACGCTGAAAAATGCTGCATTGCAGGCTCGGGATTTTACAAAGCCAGTTCCGAGGAATTTAGTTTGGGAAGCTGTCAACACTCATGGTTGAAGAAGCTTTTGCAGAACTTGTTTCAATTGTTTCCCTTTCTTCTGCTAGGAAGTTGTTTCCCTAATGTTATTTCCAGTAAAGATGAACTATGTTTTGTTTTAGTACTATAATTCAAGGCTCCAAATATTTTGTCCAATTGCCAGTTTTCTTCGTTTCTTGAATTATGCTGGAACAGTAGGATTAAGATCATCTTTGACTAAAGTTTAAAATGTTTATTTATAAGCAAATTAGTTTTCTATGTTACCACAAAAGAAATAATTGGAGCCAAGAATTAGCATCCAAAACAACAAAAACTTATCAGCAAGCTAGTAACACTCCAATTTTTTTCTGGGTTAATCAAATGAGTGCTCACTCAACTTATAACCAGGTTACTACTTCCTCATTAAACTTTAAATGGTTACTTAATGTCCATTGAACTATTCGTCACTTTACTCAATGCTCATCGTAGCTAATTCCATGTATACAACTGGAAAAATATGTTGACATGGCGAATAGAAAAATGACGTGGCATATGAATCATATCCACCTCTTATACATTTTTTTTAATAAAAAATTCCATTAATCTTTTCCAAATTTTCAAACAGCTCCATTTTCAAATCACTTTTCTTCCCCAAATAATCTTCTTCCCCAAATCACCTTCCTCTCCGGGACAATAGTAGTACTTCTGTTGCTGATGATTTTTGCTGTTGGGTGTTTCGATGACGAATTTGGAGAAAAATTGAGGAGCAGCTTCGTGGTGGATCCCGTTTTCACTTATGTTTTACTTCCCCACAAATGGGGAATGCAACTATTGCAAATAATAAGGTTGGGCAGAAGAGCTCTGCTCCTAGAGTATACATTGATGATGACGATGTTGTGGAACTCTCAAACTTGAGCGAGTCTAATATTGATTGGAAGAATGATATGGAGATGAAGAAAAAGATAAAAGAAGAATAAAGTGAATAGTCTCAAAGGAAAACGGGCTGGTGGGAAGTCAAATAAAAATGTGAATGTACAAAATGAACTTGAATCTACACAAGAGGTGGAGGCACCTAATAAATCAATGGAAAACCGAGTAAGAAAGGGTTTGGAACTAATGCACGGAAGCAACCTGGGAGAGTTGCGAAGAACTTTGAGAAGTTGGATTTGAATGTGGAATTTTGCAATGAAGTCGAGGAGCCTACTCTCATGGTGAACCAAGGAATGGATTGGTACGTGGGGAGGATGACAACATGGAAGGGATTGTGTTTTTCGAAGGTCTTGATGAGTTCCTAAGCAGTCTTCCAATTCCAAAAAAAAAAAAATCCATGCGACCTGGGAATCAAAGAAGCATGTTAGAGGCATAGGAGATGAACGTGATTTGGGGAAAAGATGATTTGGGGAAGGTGATTTGAGAATGGAGCTATTTGAAAATTTGGAGAAGACACATGAAATATTTTTAAAATAAAAAATAAAAAAATTATAAGAGGTTGAAATTATT
>CAIGRT010060896.1:0-12793 GCA_903798405.1 Fraxinus platypoda | reverse complement strand
CTCGCACGCTCCCCAAGAAAAATTTCCAAGCGTCACCCATCATAGAATTGCTCCAAGCCAAGCACGATTAACTGTAGAGTTTCTAACGATGGATTTCCGGGTGCACCTTCTTGATGGCATGGAGCAATTCTAGATTGGTGACCCCTAGGAAGTTTTTTTGGGAAGCGTGCGAGTAAGGATAAAGCATGTTGAAAAGACCCATGTTGGTATAGTGGGGACAACGTGTGAGTGAGGATAAAGCATGTTGAAAAGACCTATGTTATCGATCTAACGGCCGAGACAGCCCGTAAAATGGGACCCGAGTCGTTACAGGGACAACATCTATTTGAAAGGCAAAATGAACATACCCACGACAACCTGCTTCAGAATCCTTCGCCTAGAAATAGGCGCCAAAGGAGTGCAGAATAGGCCAGGAATCAAGCAGTCTGTCCCAACCACCTCGGGGACCTCAAGTCAGAGAAGATGAAGATTCGAACAAACCACAAAGGTCTTGCGACCTTGACGACGATGATGTCAACTTGCCATTCTCTCAGGGACTTAGGGATGCCCCTGTCCGAAGCCACTTCGTGCTTTTTAAAATTTCCAAGTACGATTGAAAGGGTGATTCCCCAAAGCACCTCAACAGCTTCAAAACTCATATAAGCCTATGGGGTTCCTCCCTACTGTGGAGTGTAGAGCCTTTCACTTAACTCTAAGTGGGGTGACTGAAGTATAGTATATCAAACTCCCATAGTAAGGAAGGCGAAGGACCTATACAACGTCTATAAGATATGAGGCATCAACAAAGAGAGTCATTGAAAAGCTTCTTGTCCCATTTCACTGATGAAATGACCTACTGTGTACAAGTTACCAACGTGGAAACACTATTAGCCCTGAGGGAAGGGCTGAACATGAACTCTCTTTTGGAGAGACATGGAAAATAAGAATCCTACAAGTACGCCCTACTAAAAATGATAAGGCGTGAGATTTTTAATGAAGAATTGAAAGATTACTACAATATAGCCAATCGGGGACTCTCACCTCTTTAAGATAATGAGGAAGAGATCCCACCTCCCATTTGATAGAACACCTGGTCAGATAGTCGACCATCCTCAACTCAAGACAAACACTGGCTATAGGAATGCTAAATGCAATTCCTACTTTGGCTTATAAGGAAGTCAACCCCAATGTTGAGACACACTAAGGAAGGTCCAACCAACAGTTTCCTCAAAGGGAAAAGGGTGAAAGCAAAGTTTTGAACCTAGAAGTAGGGACGAGACACCTCTCTACTGCACCTACCACCACTCCTAAAGCCACAACATAGTGACTGTAGGGACATTACCTTACACCCACAACATGATAATCAAAGAAGGAACAGGCGCCCACGAGAAGATGCGCCTCCTCTTAGACATGATCGACAACCTAGGAAAGTTGAGGCTAGGAGTCACATTCGAAATGACGCTCATCGGAGGAGAGAAATTGATGGGAAAAGGCCTAGGAAAGGCCAAAGGCAAAGGAGAATACCTCTAGCTAATGTTGGCCACGAGGTCATTCGAAAAATAGATACAATTTTTGAAGGCCCATATGTTGGGAGAAAACTAGAAATGCACAAAGGAACTATGCAAAGGAGGCCAAAGATCCTCCAATGGCAAGCTTCTTAGTCAACAACGGTCGACCCTCAACTGGAAGAGCAGTACAACCCATTACTTTCACACAAGATGATGTGGCTGGCCTGCACTACCCATATTGTGATGCCTTGGTAGTAAGGGCAGTTGTGGCATGAAACAACCTTAGAAGAATGTTAGTGGGTAATGGGAGTTCGATCAACATCATTTTTGGAGCAACCTTCGATAAAATAGAAGTGGACCACGAGCTAATCCCTATCAGCTCTCCCTTGTACTGCTTTATTGGCAACAACATCATCCTAAGAGGAAAAATCACTCTAGCGGTGGAGATGGGAATGGCACCACTGACTGCTCATCATTTTATGGAGGTTTTGGTAGTGGACAACCGGTCTTCCTACCATGGCGTACTAGGAAGACCAATGTTGAAGGAGTTGTGTGTTGTTACATCCATCCACTACCTGTGTATGAAGTTTCCTCTTGAAAATGGCATCGCTATTGTTAGAGACGACCAAATGAGTTCAAGTGAGTGCTATTTGAATTCCCTTAGGAAGACAGAACCTAGGGATGTCAATATAATTCTGACACATACTGACATGAACGATGTCCCTGAACAAAGATAGATCCTTGAATAAGGAGAAGACATCGAAATGGTAGACTCTTCTGAAGAAGAGGCTATCTTTGAAGTGATGAGAGCCCCTGAAGAAGGGAAATCTGCTAAAGAAGCGACTAAGTTTGATGAACTAGATCCTCGCATCATTGATTGAGAACCTCAAACAATCCCAGTGGAAAAGTTGGAAAGTTTTCCAGTAGATTCCCAGGAACCTTCCAAATCCTTGTAGGTCGGAAAGGCTTCCTATGTGAAAATTTGAATGTCTTTGCTTGGGAAAAATGAGGACATGGTTAGAATTGACCCATAAGTTAGTTATCACCTAAAAAGCAATCATAAAGCTACCCCGCATCGATAGAAAAGAAGGGCCCTCAACCTAGAAAGGTATGAGGCCCTGGAGAATGAAGTGAAAAAGTTGATTCACAATCATTTCATCCGAGAAGCAACTTATCCGAAGTGGGTGTCTAACCCTGTCATTGTTAAAAAAAACATAATGGCAAGTGGAGAATAAGCATATACATCTCCAATTTAAATCAAGCTTGCCCTAAGGACAGTTTTCCACTCCCACTAATAGATCAGCTCGTTGACTCCATCACTGGGCATGAACTACTGAGTTCCATGGATGCCTATTCAGGCTATAATTAGATTCCCATGTACCCAGCGGATGAAGAACATACGTCCTTCATAACGGACATAGGTCTCTATTGTTACAAAGTGATGTTTTTTAGGTTGAAAAACGTCGGGGCCACATATTAAAGACTTTTCAATAGGAAGTTCACCGATCTCATAGAACTTAGTGAGTTTCACATTGTTTTTAAAATGAGAGCTGTAATCAAAGACCAAGCCCTAGCAGATTTTGTGGCAGAGTTTTCGCCCACATTCCAAAAATTGGAAGAGGAAATGGAACTAGCCGAACCCCCAACTTGGAACATATTTGTTGATGGTTCTCCTAGAGATACAAGCTCTGGGGGCAAGAGTGGTCTTAGTCAACCCAGAAGGACATAAGCTTAATTATGATGTGAGATTCGAATTCAACGCTACCAACAATGTAGCAGAATACGAGGTCCTTCTAGCTAGCCTCATATTGGCCAAGGAGATGCAAATAAAGAGGCTAATTATCAGCAGTGACTCCCAATTGGTAGTAAGCCAGGTTAATGGCAATTTCTTGGCCAAAGACAAGAGCATGGCCGCATATCTGAAGTTGGTAATGGAATTTGTTCTGTCCTTTGAAAAGTTCGAGTTGGCATAAATCCCACATAGAAAATGCTCATGTCGATGCTCTTTTGACGCTAGCAAGCTATAGAGCACCTTCCTAGACCCTTATTGTTGTAGGTCGAAGATACTCCTCCATGGATGTAGTCCATCATAGCATTCCTGAAGGATCAGGCCTTACCCACTGACAAAGAGGAGGCGCAAAAGCTTAGAAGACGAACATCACATTTTTTTTAAAGATGATGTACTATATAAACGATGTTTCTCCCTACATTTCCTTCGATGTATAGGTACTGAGCAGGCCACCTAAGTGTTCCAAGAAATGTATTAAGGGGTTTGTGGCATCCATACATGAAGATGGGCTCTAGTACAAAAGGTGTTGAGGCATGGGTACTACTGGCCTACGTTGAAAAATGATGTACAACAATTTGTAAAAAGATGTGACAAGTGTTAGCATTTCACAACAATACAAAGACAACCTTCCTAGGAGCTAAATGTTGTTTCCAGCCCTTGGTCATTTTCCAAGTGGGAAATTGATTTTTATGGACCCCTACCTAAGGAAAAAGGCAACGCCAACTTTGCCATGAGCTTCTCCCATGCAGGGACTTCAGATTGAGGCGGTGGGCTGACCATAGACCCCCTCCTTCGGTGGACGAAAATGTAAATTTTTTTCTTGGGGACTTCCTCCACCTTATTTTTTCCCTTATCCTTAAAAGAAGGCTATCCTTATCCCTCACGACTAGCAGCCTCCTTGTTGATCCTTATCCCTCACGACTAGCAGCCTCCTTGTTGATCCTTTCAACTTAATCCATCACCTGCTTCGTAGCAGCATACAAGGGCTTGAACCCTTTCCTTCCAATTGTGGAGGTTGCTGCAAAGATAGATGCCATGTTGAGGAGGTGAGATGCCTCATCTTCTTGAAATTATCTGCAAACAAAGGAAACATAGAGGATCATTATGAATTACCCTCTACAGCAATTAAAAATTTTTCTAAAGAGTTTTACCTCTTTGAGCCATCAAGCCAAACTCCTCAAAAAATCGCTTGGAGGTAATCAAACGGTCAAATTCGCATGAAGATAGAGGGCGAAGGTAGATATCCTCTATGATACACAATTTCGTCTTGGTCAACTCGAAGCGATCTACTGATCCTACAACAATACAAAAAGGTTAGAGTTGATTTAAAACTAAAGAACAAAAATCTAAGGAATGAAACTTACTTGCTTCGGAATAGTTGGTGGCACTGTCACATAGGGGACCTTGTCACCCTTACACTTCGGCCACTACCCCCTTACCCAAAACCAGGTCTTCTTCAGTTCTTTGATGAAGAAGAGGAAAACTATAACAAATGGGGAGTGTGCCCCCTATAGACATGGGAAGTACCAACCTTTGGAGTCTCATTTACCTAAGACTTTTAGGGTAGAAAATGGATTGGAAGATGTGGAGTGGCATATCTTTACCCATAGAGGTCTCTTTCCAAAAGAAGTAGGTCCCTATTAACTAGGCCTAAGCATTGGGGACGAGCTGAGTAGGTATCAGGCCATACGACCTAAGGACATCTCTAAAGAAATGATGAAGGGGCAGACGAAGTCCCCCCTTTAGAAGAAACTCGCTAACAACTACACACCCCAACATATGGAAGCAGGCTTGCTCATCAGGAAAATGACCTAGAAGTTCAATAGTCTAGGGAATGCAGTATTTCTCCTCGGTATCCATAAGGACATTAGCAGTTACGTTTGAAGGTAATTTAACTATCCCAACCCTCATCATAGTCTAGCCAACCCTCCCTCATAGGCAAATCACTTTGTCCTGCAGTAATGGCATGGACAAGGTTGGTGGTGTTGGTGATTGCAACCATAGGTCGAAAATACTTAAGAAATCAGACAACATAGTCATTGAAGAAAAATGGTCAGAGTTCGTAAAAGTGGACAAAAGAATTTCGACGGGTTAAAGAATAACTTGAAAGTTTTGGGAGTTTGAATGTTCCTTTTTCCAAAACAAAAGAGTAATTTTCACCCAAAACTATAGCCTTTTATAGGCAGGGGTCATCAACATCAACTACTAGATTTGGATTCAATCAATCCAACCACTCATTTAAGACTCAATTTGATCCATCCATGATGTCTGTCGTTTCTATTTTAAAGTCCAAATCAGAGCATCTGAATCATGCGCGCACACACATCTGCCTCCCAAAAAACACGCCTACAGCAGTCATCATTATTCATTAAATGTGGCAACTATTGCGTGTATGAAAAGTTGAACTGTTCCAACACTCTTTTCTTGAAAATGTACATGATAGCTAATCATATAGGCATAATAATTAAGGATGCCTCGTTTTTCCTTACGTTTCAAAAAACACATCTCTTCGAAATTAATACATTAAAGCTTCAGCAAATAACAGAAGCACGCTACTTCAGCTTCAACATGAATAGCTTCGACAAGACCTCAGCTACACCAAATCATTTCAGAGCAAACAACATCGGATAAATGGACCTTAGCTAATCCTTCCCAAACTTTTCCAAAAATTAAAAGCTTTAAAGTACACAATTTTGGACAACAACTTCAGCTCCATATCTAAAATTTCAATGATCACAAGGCGAAGGTTTTCCCTATTTCAAAGTTCCAGACAACACCATCAATAAGTACTTCATGCAAGTTATAAAGTTATACTTTTAAATTTTAATTATAATATAAATATTTATATTTAGACTTTGTGTACTATTGTGTTGTTGTAAAAATAATCACCCCAACAAAAATTGTGATAAAAGAAGTCCATGCATCATATGAATAATCATATATAGACTTGGGGACTATTGTTACACCTCCCCATCAAGCCTCTAAGTTAAGATCACATGATAGTCCACGTGGAGATATGAGTTAAAGTTGACAAAGTTAACAAAGACCCCAATTGGTCAAAGTAAAGAAGTCAAAGAAGAAACCGAAGCTCTCTATGCCCAATACCTCCACTCTGAAGCTCCTTTTAGCCGAAACCCTCGCTGGCTCTTAGAGGATCTGCAGACAATCTCTAGGAATGATTGATGTAATGTTTTTAATAATGAATGTTAGGATTGTCGCCTAGGATGTAGGGTGGCAGTTCCATTGTTAATGTATTAAATACGTAGCAGGCTAGTGATGTGAGACTTCGACCTAGAAGATGAGGCCACGTAATTCTTATCTAATGGTTACCATTTCGGCCAGAACTCTAGAAATAGGAACTCTTGTAAAATTTGAATATAATGCTACTCTTTACACTTGAAGCCGTACTTGATCTTCTCTCTGCTTATCTCACACTTGTTTACTTGAGTTTAGATTATCTTCCTTTGGTTGAGTTGTTTGTGATTATTTATTAATATGTAATCATCTTTAATCATACCGCCAGTGTCTGAACACTTTTGTTTGCATTATAAAGCATCTCACATGTCCATAAATGGAAACCTTCCCCGTCCAAGTCTCCAATCAAAACGTGTTGAAATTTACTTGCGTGGACACGATGGGCCCCGTATCTATTATCCACGTTACCCTTACAAAAAATGAGGTCAACAAACATCACCTATATGGGAAAATATAAATGAATAGTTGGATATCCAGGGTGGAAAAGGTGAGATGGGTCTTTTCTTTTCTTTGAATTCATCCACAAAATGTGTATGGCAATAAATAGTTATAAAAAAATGCAGTGCAAAAAGCTTATTCAATAAAATTAGAATGGTATCAATATCTTATACAATTATTGTAATCATTTGTAGTTCAAAATTTGGGTTGAAAATATGAATGAATTAATGATAAAATTGGAAGACAATGTTGAATGAAATTGGAAGGCAATGTTGGGTGATTTTTGATAAACCATGTGTAAGCACAAGCCAAATAGCCTTGTGTACACAAGAAGTTGTCTGCAGGAAATTGAAGCAATTTTGCTTCTACTATGCGTACGCAAGGATATAACCATGCGTACGAATGGTTAAAAAATTTAGTCGTTGGGCTAATTTTTCATTTGAATTTCAAGTGCCTTTTGGTGAGAAGTTCTCAACTTTTTCATGAATGATTTGAGCCTTTTCGTGGTATAATGATAGAAATCTATAAATAGGTGATAGATTTTCAATTCCGAACATAAGAAAACAATATAATATTTCATCATTCATTTTTACAACTGATTTTTCACATTCTAATACATATTCAAACCTTCTTCAAGTTTTTAACAAGTTCGTCTAGAAAGAATCATTTTTGCTTTGTATTTCTTTCTTGAAGGCTTGTCAATCTTCTCAACTATTTGTCGAAAACCCGAAAAACATACTAGAGGAGGCAAGTATCTTTTTAGGACAACGTATCACATACGTGTTCGAGCCTTATTCTTCATTTCTTGTTTCCATCTCCTTTTTTTTCTCCTCTCCGATATTTCCAACAATCTAAAAATGATATTTTACATTTACTGCAATGGAGATGGAAACTACGTTGGCTACCATCAAGTTGATGAATCAATATTTGGTGCGCTTGGATTGGTTTGATGGATCAAACTTCACAAGATAGCAAGACAAACTCAAATTTCTTTGAACAGCATTAAAATTACTATGTGCTTGATCCAAACTTAGAACCAATTATCGATGCAATCGAAAAAGATACGAAAGAAGTTCGTATCGAGAGAAATAAGAGGCAAGATGATGAATTGATATGTCGTGGTCACATCCTAAATGCTCTTCCGGATCGATTATATGATCTCTACACTAACACGACTTTAGCAAAGAAAATATGGGATGCACTTGAAAACAAATATAAGGCTGATGATGAAGGTACCAAGAAATTTCTTATATCTAAATACTTTGATTTTAAAATGTTAGATAATATTCATTTGTTGCCTCAAGTACATGAATTACAAATCATTGTCAACAAATTAAAAGTGGTGAAAATCGAACTTCCCGAATCCTTTCAAGTGGGAGCAATTATTGCTAAATTTCCGGGGTCTTGGAAAGGATATAGAAAAAATATTCTTTACAAACTGAAGACTTTTCTTTAGAACACATTAAAAAACTTCTCCGCATGGAGGAATAATCAAGGGCAAGAGATAAGATCGAAAGTTCTTATGATGGCTCTTCAAAAGCCAATGTCATGGTCAATATGGATAACTCCAACAAGTACAAGAAGAAATGAACACCTTGGTCCTAAAAAGGATCAAGGGAAGTTCAAAACCAAGTCCAAAGGACCTTGCTATGTTTGTGAAAAAATAGGGCACTATGAAGAGATTGAAGGCATAAAAAGCAACAAAAGAATGAGGGACAAGTGAATTCCCTTGATAAGATTAACGCTATGGTGAGCGAAATGTGAAGTTGATAACTTAGAAAAGTGTGAAACATGCATTAAATTAAATATAATTAAAAAGCCATTTCATATTGTAGAAAGAAAATCTCATTTACTTGAACTTGTTCATTCCAATATATGTGAATTAAATATCATGCTAACAAAAGATGATGATAGATATTTTATTACTTATATTGATGATTGTTCTAGGTATACTTATGTTGATGCGAACCTACGTAGCAATGATAGCTATGAAGCCCACACAAGATTGATTCAACCCAAGAAAGCCAATAAATCAATGTTTAAACTTGATTCAAAAGTATTGAATCAGGAAACCAACACAATCACTAACAATATGTTGACCCCGTGATTACAAGACTCAAGAATCTTACTCAATTTGTTTGAACGCCACAAGAAATAATCTTAATAAGTTCAAAATTAATTCAATGAAGAACAAGAAGAAAGTAGTATGCCTTGCAATGATATCTTTCAAATTGTGTGTTTTATAATGAATAGAATAAGTCATATTTATATAAAACCCATAAAACCTACATAAAAAGAAATTAAGTCTCAAAAGATATAAAAAAAAATATGACATACAAGAGTTTTAACTAAAATAGAGGATTACACGAAATTTGGAAAATTTGCGGCCTAGTTTGTACTATGCGGCCGCATAGGTTTATTTCATGCGATCACATAGGCTAGTAGTCTACCCTCACTTTGGTCATGGTATGGTTGCGTACGGCCTCATGCATAGCTTTGCCACTCAGCTCTCTCACCTATTGCTGACACTAAGTTGATTCATTTTGTTTCATCTTCCAAGTCCAACATGAAACTTATTCCTTTACTTGTTGTGATCAATGTTTCATCCACCGTAGCTTGAGCAAGCAATTACATAGCCTCCTTAACCTTCTTTCCCCGTGACCTCATCATTGGTCCTTGCTTAATGACCAATGGATTTTTGTTCGGACTTGCCTTCGTATCTTGGATCACATCATCCATTCCCTCTTCGAAAGGATTCAACCTCGAATCTGTACTTGCATTAAAGAGAGAAAGACAAGAGACATTAAAAGTATCCGAAATATTATACTTTCCTAGAAGATCTAATTTGTAGGCATTGTCACTGATTTTTTCAAGGACTTGGAATGAATCATCTCCCCGTGGCTGCAACTTCGACTTTCTTTGTTCTGGAAAGCGCTCTTTCCACGAGTATACCTAAACCCAATCTCCTGATTCAAATTTAACGCGATTTAGTCCCCTATTTGCTTGAGAAGCATAATGTTCATTTTTTTTCTCAACTTGCACGTTTACTTTCTCATGGAGTGATTTCACCATGTCGGCCTTCTTCTTTCCATCTAAGATATCCCTTTCATTCACAGGTAAAGGAATTAAATCCAAAAGTATTAGTGAATTAAAACCATTTACAATCTCAAAAGGTGAGTAAGAAGTAGTAGAATTTGTGCCCCTATGATGTACAAATTCTATTAATGGTGAACACTCATCCAAGCTCTTCAAGTTTTTATTAACTATGGTGTTTAACAATTGTATCATAGTCATATTAACTACCTTAGTTTCCCCATCCGTTTGTTGGTTCTCAACTTATTCCACAAAGTCCTCCAAAAGTGACTAAGGAATTTAATATCCCTATTTGATACAATACTTCTAGGAATCCCATGTAAGCGCATTATTTCCATAAAGAATAAAGCCACAATATTGGTGGCAACATCCATTATATGACATGGAATAAAATGAGCCATCTTACTAAATCTATCTACCACCATAAATATAGAATCTCTCCATTTCTTAGTTCTAAGTAAACCTAACACAAAATCCATAGACACATCAATTCAATGTTTACTAGGAACAGGTAATGGTGTATATCAATCCTGGGGTAAAACCTTAGATTTAGTCTTTTTACATGTGATGCACCTACTACAAACCCGATCAACGTCAACTTTCATCTTAGGCCAATAAATCTAGCATCTCTAAGGTCTTCTTAACACCAAAATGGCCCATTAGACCTCTGTTATGTGCTTCACGAACTAATAATTCTCTTATTGAACATTTAGAAACACATAACTTATTTTCTCGAAATAAATACCCATCATGCCTAAAGAATCTATCCACAACACCCTTATCACATGATTCGTGTATATTAGAGAAATTTGGATCATTAATATACATGTCCTTAACATATTCAACTCGTAGCAACTTGGCACCTAAAGAAGTTAAAATCACGTACCTTCTTGATAAAGTATCCTCTACGACATTTTCTTTACCTTGTTTATACAAAATAACATAAGAAAATGTCTCGATGAACCCCATCCACCTTGCATGTCTTCTATTTAACTTACCTTGACCCCTTAAATGCTTTAAGGACTTATGGTTAGTGTGAATCACGAACTCCTTTGGCCATAAGTAGTGCTGCCATGTCTCCAAAACTCGAACAAGTGCATACAGCTCCTTATCATATGTAGGATAGTTGAGAGCTGATCCAGTTAACTTTTCACTAAAGTAAGCTATTGGCCTTCGTTCCTGCATTAAGACAGTTCTAATACCTATTCATGAGGCATTACATTCAATCTCAAAAGTATTGTTAAAGTTAGGTAGTGATAAAATGGGTACGGTGCACAACCTATCCTTAATAGTATTAAAAGCATGTTCTTGTTCAACACCCCAATGAAATCCTATACTTTTCTTCATAATTTCCGCGAGCGGTGTAGCAAGATAATGTCAAGTAGAAAAATAGAAGAAGGTCGTGATCCATTCTTTGGTTTTGGTAGTCCTTTTGGTAGTTTCGATGGCTTTAGAAGCCAAATAAGCCTAATATCAAGGTTTTTCGGCAGGAATGATGCATTTAATGATCCATTATTCACACGCCCATTTAGCAACATGTTTGAGTCAAGCTTTTTGAATCCAGTAGTAGTCCATTTATCGAGCGCTGGATTTCTTGAACATCACCGCCCACGACCCAGTAGATCTAATGGACCAATTATTGAAGAGTTGAAATTTGATGATTAAAATGAACGAAAAGAAAATGGAAAGAACAAGAATAATAATCCAAGAAAGCATTAGAAGCCTAGTAATGAACCTTATGTTAAGGATCCAGATGATGAAGATCCAATGAGTTTTGTTTTAGGTTTTTATTTCGCTTGTGGGAATTTGGTTTCCACATTACATTAATCTTTCGAGTGTTTGATTAAAATGGGTCGATGTATTATCATTTTAGAGAAAAGAAGTAAGCAAATGGCTCCCACAAATGATTTTTTTCCGGATGCAAAGTGAAAGGCTGCAGCCTCCAAAAAGCGACTTCACTTTTCGTAACTCCACTGTTATTTATGGTAGTGATGGAGTAAGTGAAATTCAAGCAAAAGTGATTCCCTTTTTAAATTTTATGTTGGGCATGCTTGTTAATTCTACTATGATGTTCATCATGTCTTGATAAGTGAGTTTTTACATACTTATTTTACTGTCAAAACATGAGCAATTGTTGATTAATATGTTGGTATATAGCTTAATTCTATATAATTTATGTTTTGCAGGACAAGTGATGAATGTAGCGGAAATAAGAAGAAACAAGTGAAAAATGACCAAAATGGAGGAAAACAAAAGTTCAGGGACTAAAGTGAAAATACTCTAACTTGTTTCTAACCTTGTGATGAAGATTCGAGAGTGTTAGAGGTCAATTGGATGAAAAAAGGAGTTAAAGGGATGAAATATAGCCAAGACATTATCACATATCAACTTTCAAGCTGAAAAGTTATGCACCGATTTTCAGCCTCCTATTGAGACCCATTTTTGACATGAAAACTGATCGAATTTGAAGATGGTTTCTGAGGAAACATTGTATCCCTTTAGGTTAGCTTTCCAGTACATCTTGAATCGCCTCAATCAGACATCGGGAGAGGAAGTTATGATGAAAATACTGAAGAGGAAACAGCAACGAAGCGCCCAGACGCTACCCCTGAAGCGCCCAGGCGTTGCAAAGACCCAAAAGGAGCGGATTTTTAGCGCCTAGGTGCTGCTACCATGATTCCTAGGCGCTGCGCCGTGCAAACTTAGGTTTTTTATGTTTGGGCCGCGAGAA
>CAIGRT010060895.1:0-12958 GCA_903798405.1 Fraxinus platypoda | reverse complement strand
AGAGAGTAGATGAGAGGAGAGAAATTTATTTTAGTGTTTGGATGGGTAAATAGGATATGGAGTGTGTATATAAATTAATTTATATTATTATTAATATAAAAAAATGTGTATCTATATATAAAATATCTGACTTTTGAAAACTAAAACTTAAAATCTGATTTTAGAATTTAGATCTCCAAAAGTAGGTAATTGTGTAATTTCCACTTTTTCAAAACTCCTCTAATTTTAAGGGTATTTTTGTAAGTATCCCAAAACAATTTGCAGTCTTAAAATGGGCCAACTAAACGGTCCAAACCAAAACTAACCCAATTAGTAACCTATAATGATTAACCTCCCAAATTTACCCCAAAAGCCAAAATCAAACGAACTAGAAGACGAGAACGCGAAAAAGAAAAATAACTCATTCCCAAATCATCTCAACAGCTGGCGAAACCTCCATCAACATGAAAACTGAAGAGAACGTGTATATTTTTACTTGATTATTTCTTACAATTTTGAATTGTGCAAACTATTATTTTAGGGTTTAGGGTTTTTATCTAATACAATCCACCTAAGTATCCAACATTTTCCTCTAAGCCTGAAGCAATTGGCTTAGCTGATAACTGCAAATTTCACTTTTAAGTTACTGAGCAAGAATTGTACGGAAAACAAAATTCTATTTTTCTTTAAGTTATATTAAAAAAGTAGCGTAGTTTGATTTCAACTGATGTAGTAAAATTTAGTATTTGTAATTGAGAGTCATTGTGAATCTTTATGTTTTTATTTAAGTTATATTAAAATAGTAGAGTTGTTTGGTAAGTTAGATAATTGACATTGATGTTGTAGTGGTTTCTCATGAAACTAATCCTTTGAGATCATAATATTTCTGTTTGTGGCACTAACAAACATATGGGTCTCAAGTGATATGAGCGTGCCAACATTAATGTTGTGTTGTTACATTATTTTTATTTTTTTACCTTTACTAAATATTATCCGTACTAGAATAATTTCCTTGCTCCGCCTCTAGTGATGATAGTCGATGGCAAATGATTGATGAAATTCCTTAGCAATTAAACATGCTTGTACTTGTTAATAGTATCGTCTAATTTTCGTTTGACTCGCAGAAACTAGATTTTGTTATAATTTACTATTAGACAAGATCTCACGTACCATTTTTATTGTTTGGTGAGGAGAAAGTTGGAGAGAAAATATGAAATGAGATATTTTAAAGATTTGCAAACATGCCTACTTTTTTTCAACCATATGAGTATTCACCTTTAGGTGTTTGCATTGCAAGTCCAAGAACTTCAGATTTATCTATTAAGTTCAATTTTGCTAAGATTGCATCATCTTATTTTGCCAATCTATATTTTCAATCAATATATTTCAACGAATTTATTTCAATATCCTTGTTATTCATAATATTAATCGATACATGTGTACATAATTGTTGTTGACAACTTTTTATTCTTTTTTCATAATGACATAATTTATTTAGATATCTCAATTTTCATTATTTTAAATACATGTACCTCTTTAATGGGGACATTCTTTACTATTTCTCCATTTTAGAGATTTTTGTGTTAGAATCGAATATCATAACACTTTAGACATGCCATAAACTTATGAAATACAATATTAACAAATTGTCCTCCTAAAACATCAATTCCAGTTGGATCATTTAAAATTAGTATGAGATTGTTAATCTTTTTTTTATCAGTAAATGAATATAAATGAATTATCTTTTCAATTTCGGTTTGAATTTTATTGTGCGGGGATCTAGATAATAATTATGCATATTTATCATTATTAACCTTTTAATTTCTCTCCTTCATGCTAAGAAAATTGTCCAATCAAAATGAGAGTCGATAAACCGTGTTATAAGATATCATCAATTAGAAAAAGATATTTTTACTACAACAAAAACAACATTTCGCAATGTTAAAAAAAGTTGTCGCAGATCTTTTGCAATGTTCGAACATATGTTGCAAACCTCGATGTTGCTTATAGTAGAAGGATACGACAATTTTTTTTAGTGTTGTCTATCCTTATATAATTATTTTCTGCAACGTTTTTTTACCGTTAACGTAGGATATTTTACATTTTTTAAAATTTTAAATTTTTGGTATTTGTACAACAATTTACACAAATCAACCACAAAATTAAAAAAGAGTTTTCGGGCTTGCATGAAATTAATATAATTTTATTCATACATACTATGAACATGTTCGGTACACGAGTAGACGAGAATAATATATATAACTATAGCCAAACGAGCAGGGATAACATATATCCATTCAAACATACATACATACATATATATATTATTACTATGAAATTTTAATGACCCGACCTCCATACTCAATCTGTTAATTTACGTACTGTTCGTTATTGGAGAGTCTATCATATATTACCTCCTCACGGATTTCTATCGCGTCCCTAGGATTAAGAGTGACTTTAGTTGAACCCAATAAACCCTTTATCCATGAGATCTTGGAGTTGTTCATTGAGTTCAAAAGGGCGATTAGATATGACACATTTGATATTGGGGTTGTTCCAAGCATTAAATCGATGACAAATTCGATTTTCTATTTGGTGGTACACCGGTGAGATCATTTGAAAATACATTTTGATAATCTTGAACCACGTGAATATTCTCAATCGAACGATCAGACTTTGGTACCTCTATTATTGAAGCCAGATAAGCCATACAACCCTTATTATTGAAGCCAGATAAGCCAGATAAGCCAGATAAGCCAGTAAAGCAAGTGGTACACTATATATATATAGTGTACCACTTGCTTTAAATCCTCCCAACTATCAAAACTTACAATGCAAAATCCAAAACGATGTGCAAAAATCAATGTTACTTTCAACTGCTGTGCCTAGCGTTTAAGTGGGACTCTAATGCATTCTCAGAATTAAATGGCCTACAACAAAAAATCCAAAAAACATATTAGTGTCAATCGTGTCATTTTTATAAAACCTCGTGTAATAATGGCTTCAAAACATACATGTTGCAGCTCTTGAAAGCACGTGATTGGGCTAATTTCAGCATTTGCTGGTTTAGCTTGTAGGAAGGAGTTTTTGCGTTCTAGTTTGGTTTCTTCATCACTTTCATCATAATTAGCTTGAAATTATTGAAAACCTTTCATTAGGTAATAATTGACCTGATTGGTCACTTTCAGCTCTTATTCAATTGTCAAGTGGATTGGATGGTGACAAACCATAAATTATCATTTCATTATTTAAAAATCGAATTCAAAAATGAAACTTTTTGCGACATTCAAGAAACGTCGCAAAAATCAAACTTTTCACAACAGTCAATGAACATTGCAAAAGACAACATTAGCAACATTCATTTAAAAATGTTACCAAAACTCAATTATGTTAACTGATTGCAACATTCACTTATTAGAATGTTGTGATAGACTCCTTTAACAACATTCAATTAACGAATGTTGCCTTTTACATGTTTACAAAAACGTCATTTTTGTTGTAGTGAAGAGTTGAGATAAACATGTATTTTCATATTCTTTAATACTCATCTCACTACATTGTGGGGTAGTGACTGTACATATATTGCACTAAAATATTTAGACGAAAATACTATACGTAATATAATGTTGACATGATGTGTAATAGTGATGCCAAATGTGAAAAATTACATTTCCTAAGTAGAAATCAGAGATGTTTTGTCCTTATTAGTAATAGTTTAGCAATTGATTGGAAATACTTAAATGATTTGGTAAACCATGAGCAATAGAATATTTAACCATTATCCTAACTAGTAATTTTTGAAATAATTGGGATTTAGACTTACTAGCATTAACGAGATACGGCGTTTTGATTGTAATCTAGAAATTATGATAATAATTTAAATTTGAGTAAGTAATCTTGTAAACTTCAGTCGTAGATATATAATAATATTTTGCAATCATCCTGTAGATGTATCTATGATACAAATAATGTTTATATGATCAACATGGAGGGTGGCCGACCTCGTATATCACCTAATTAATTTTTAAAATTTGAGAAATATAGTTCCAACTTTAACTAATGATAATTGATGATCAATTTTCAATAAAGAGAACAAGTATCATATAGGATTCTAGTTCTTCCATTAATATTTATTTAAATTCTCATTTTTCATCATTATTGATCTAGTGATGGTCTAACTGGCGTTATTGAACTTCTAGTTTAATACAATGTTTGTTTCAATTGTACCAATATTAGCTTCGAAATTTTTCTTCTCTTTTTGGAATTCATGACAATTTCAATTACATTCTTGGACATGCAATAGGTACTTACGTCAAAAGTATGTCATGCATAATCAATAGAATATCATTTGTTTAATTTTTCAATAATATATGAACTTAGTAATTACGTAAGTCTACATTAGCATTTATAAAGTCTTTCCCTTGATAATATAAAAAATGTACATATATTAAAACAATAAGATTTAACGAAATCAAGTTCTTATATTAGCATTTATAAAATATCACTATTTTTTTTTTATCTACTTTCGATTATATGAAATCGTTCGAGACATGTTCTATTTTGAGGGCACGTAAAATTTTAAACAATCATATATTTATAATACATATTTTTCAGGAGCAATAACTAAATATTTTTTGGGAATATTAGAATTGTAATATCATAGTCTTCAAGAGCGAGTAATATTCTTCTAAAATATTATACTACTTTAAAAATAAAAATAAATTATTATTTAAAATATTAAATTATATAAAGATTTACTCATCAAGATAATAGTTAGAATCTGTTATTCAACCAACAAATCAAATAACAACATTCTGGTAAAGATGCTGTAGTGCCGTGAATTCAGGAGTGCTGCTTGTGCTGGTTGTTGAGCCATGTGCTAACTATTCTAGAGTCTTCTTATATAAATCGAGTGTATAGTTTATGTTGTATAAATTCAGCTTGATGTAATACATTTTATTTAATTCACTTCAATACAAATTATCATAAAATCCAACTTGGTATCAGAGCCAAATGGCAAACACCAGCATCGGAAATCAGTCTGGACCTACAGATTCAGACATGACACCAACCATCCAAATGCCTGCAAATCAGTACCCACAAATTGGGTTGCCTCTCAATCAAACTCCGTCAATCAAGCTTGACAGGAACAATTATCTGTTGTGGAAAAACATGGTAATGCCTGTGATTAAAGGCCATAATCTTGAAGGTCATCATCTTGGAACCAAGGAATGTCCACCAGAATTTCTAACTACACAGACAAGTGTCGGCCAAGGTGAAGCAGTTGAAATGAATCAAAATCCTGAGTATAACAAATGGGTCTCAATCGATCAACTCTTGATTGGATGGTTGTACTCAGCCATGACACCTGAAATAGCAATGAGAGTTATGGGGTGTTCGAGCTCTTGCAAGCTTTGGACTGCAATTGAAGAGAGTTATGGTGTACTGAACAAATCCAGGATCGTTTTCCTCACAGTAAACTGCAAAGAATCAAGAAGGGAAATATGTCGATGGACCAATATCTCACAACTATCAAGCATTTGGCTGATAATCTAGAAGTTGCAGGAAAGATTATCGATCAAAATGATCTGATAACTCAAGTGCTATTAGGCTTGGATGAGGAATACACACCCATAGTAGTGCAAGTCAACAGCAGAGAAAACATTTCCTAGCACGAGCTGTCATCAGTCTTGATGACATTTGAACGTCCACTTGAGTACTTGAATCAAGTTAGAAACAATTTTACCTCCATGAGTATCAACCAATCCAGTGTGCAATCAACACAAAGAACAAGTTCAGGAGGTGGCAGAACCTTTAGGGGTTTCAACAATAGCAGAGGAACGAATTTTAGAGGGAGAACCAGAGGTAGAGGAAGAGCTGGAAGGCAAGGAGACAGCAGAGGATCCTGTCAAATTTGTGGTCTTAACAATCACTCTGCTAGCTGGTGTTTCAACATGTATGATAAGAGATATATGGGGAGCAAACCTAGCAGCCATGGTTCCCAAAACACACCACCACCAGCATATGTTGCATCGTCAACAGTGTTTGAGGATCCTTCCTGGTTTGTGGACTCAGGGGCTAGTAACCATGTCACATCCAATAAAGACAACTTGCAGAATATAAAAAGATATGAAGGTAATGAAAAACTTACTGTTTGTGATGGAAATTCATTGCATATCACTTATACTGGAAATGGAAAAATTGCAACAACTGATATGAGACCTCTCACTTTACATAAATTATTGCATGTACCCTCCTTAAAAAGAATTTGATTAGTGTCTCTCAGCTCACTAGAGACAATAATGTGTTTATGGAATTCTATTCTAACTCTTGTGTTATCAAGGATCTGGAAACGAGGAAGACCTTGCTGATGGGAATGCTTAACGATGGCTTGTATCAATTGGTGATGCCCAACTCCAAGCCAAGAACCAACCTCATTGAGTCTAACCTTCACAATAATTCCAACTGTCTCACAGTGAGCCAAAGTTATGATGAGTCAGCCTATAATGCTAAAAATTTTGAGCCAGAACTTGATATCTGTCATAGGAAGTTAGGTCATGCATCCAATTATGTATTAGGTCAAGTCCTCAAGTCCTGTAACAAGTTTATTAATGCTAATGAAAAGCCAAAATTCTGTGAATCCTGTCAACTTGGAAAGGCTCATGCTCTGCCTTTCAAGTTATCTTCTTCACATGCTTCAATGCCTCTTGAACTTGTCCATACTGATGTCTGGGGACCAGCTCCTCTCAGTTCTACCACTGGATTTAAGTATTATATACTCTTTGTTGATGACTATAGTAGATTTACTTGGATATACCCTATGAAGCTTAAATCTGAAGCTCTAAATATCTTTATTCAGTTTAAGACACTAGCTGAAAATACACTAGAAAGGAAAATAAAAACACTGCAATCGACTAGGGGGAGAGTTCATAAATTTCACTAAACTTGCCTCAAATTTTGGGATAGAACTAAGACACTCATGTCCTTATACATCAGTTCAAAATGGGAGAGCTGAGAGAAAGCACATGCATGTCACTGAAACCGGGTTAACACTCCTAGCTCAGGCTCAAATGCCACTCTACTACTGGTGGGAATCATTTCAGACAGCAGCCTTTTTGATAAATAGGCTGCCTACTCCTTTGTTACAGAATAAATCACCATTTCAAACACTCTTTGGAAAAATCTTTGATTATAAAACTCTGAAAACCTTCGGTTGTGCTTGCTATCCATGCCTTAGACCATATCAAAAACATAAAATTTGATTTTCACTCCCAGAAATGTGTATTTATTGGCTATGGCAATTCACATAAAGGGTATAAGTGCTTGAGTCAAAGTGGTAGAATTTATGTTTCTAGACATGTCCTATTTAATGAACTTGACTTTCCTTTCAAAATTGGTTTCCTGAACAAACGTGTCAACCCACAAAAGTCTGAACCAATCTTAAATTTTCTCCCATTTGTCACAGAGTTCATTAATAAGCCAAGACCTGAGTTCACCAATGATACAAGCCTTCCTCATGCTTCACCAACTGAAGGTCTCCCTGAAGGTGAATCTGAAACTGAAAGTAGAAATGGAGAAAGTCTCAGAAACAATGATATTGAAACAAATCAGAGAGAGGTTGATGGCCTGGATATACCTGAATTATAGCCTGGAAGTTGTAATGCTAATGCTGAAATGGATGAAATAAATGCTCAAGTTACAGATGAGACTCAAAACAAGGGGCATCATATGGTCACAAGCAGTAAAGCTGGTATCTATAAACCTAAGGTTTATACAAATCAGACATCAGAAGTGCTAGAAGAAACTGAACCTTTCACTGTTGAGGAAGCTCTGTCAAATAACCTGTGGAAATGAGCTATGCAGGAAGAATATAATGCACTGATGAATAACAAAACATGGACTTTGGTGCCTAAGAAAGATGGTATGAAAGTCATTGGAAACAAGTGGGTATTCAGGTTAAAGTATGGTTCTGATGGAAAAGTTCAAAGACATAAAGCGAGGCTAGTTGCAAAGGGTTTTCTTCAGACCCCTGGCATTGATTTTGGTGAAACTTTTAGTCCTGTCATCAAAGCCTCCACACTTAAGATCATCCTAACACTGGCAGTATCCAAGGACTGGGAAATTCGACAGGTAGATGTCAACAATGCTTTTCTAAATGGAGAGTTATATGAAGAAGTTTTCATGAATCAACCTCAAGGTTTTGTAGACCTGAAGAAACCTGATTTCATTTGCAAACTGAAGAAGGCGCTATATGGGCTAAAGCATGCCCCAAGAGCCTAGTATGATAAGCTCAAAAACACTATGCTGGAATGGAAGTTTAAACAATCCAGGGCTGATAATTTCTTATTCTTTCTAACTGACAGAGAAGGAATATTATTTGTATTGATTTGTGTTGATGATATAGTGATTACAGGGAGCAACTCTCAGCAAGTATCAGAGTTCATTGATAAGCTAAACAAAAGCTTTGTACTCAAGGATATGGGAAAACTCAACAAATTCCTCGGAATAGAAGTCTGCAGAGATGAATCTGGCCTATATCTAACTCAGACAAAATATGCCTCTGACTTATTAAAAAGACTTGGATATGAAAGTCTAAAACCAAGCCAAACACCTATGGCTGCTGGTAAACTGATTTCCAAAGCTTAAGGTCAAATTATGAATGATCCAACTCTGTACAGAAGTGTCATAGGTGGACTTCAATATCTCTATCACACAAGGCCAGATATAACGTTTTTAGTTAACAGATTGAGTCAATTCCTTCAAGCTCCTACTAATGCTCACTGGAATGCACTAAAGAGAGTTTTTAGATACTTAAGAGGCACATGAAATCATGGACTAGCCATCAGAAGAAATTATAATCTTAACATAAATGCATTTGCTAACTCAGATTGGGGATCGTGTCCTGATGATAGACGCTCAACAGCAAGATACTGTGTCTATCTTGGAGAAAATCTAGTATCTTGGTGCTCAAAGAAGCAACACGTCGTAGCAAGATCAAGTACTTAAGTTGAGTACAGGGCACTAGCTCTCAGTGCTGCTGAGATTTCGTGGATTCAATCCTTATTGAATGAACTTGGATTATCTCAAAAATATGCTCCAAGCATCTGGTGTGATAACCTTGGTGCCAGTGCTCTTGCCTCAAATCTCGTCTACCATGCTCGTACTAAACGCATTGAGCTAGACGTCCACTTTGTAAGAGACAAAGTGCTAAAGGGAGAACTGACAATACACTATTTGCCAACATCTGAACAAACCGCTGATTTATTGACAAAACCCCTCAATCATTCGAGATTCTTATTGCTAAGAGACAAGCTTGGAGTTGTTAAACACACTCCACCTTGAAGGGGGAGTTAGAATCTGTTATTCAACCAACAAATCAAATAACAACATTCTGGTAAAGATGCTGTAGTGCCGTGAATTCAGGAGTGCTACCTGTGCTGGTTGTTGAGCCATGTGCTAACTATTCTAGAGTCTTCTTGTATATATCGTGTGTATAGTTTATGCTGTATAAATTCAGCTTGATGTAATACATTTCATTTAATTCACTTCAATACAAATTATCATAAAATCCAACTATAATATATATATATAATAGATTTGATAAATAATAGATCTTGTAAAATTTTGTTCTTTGGGAACAAGTTCTATTAAAACATAACGTAATATAAAACTAGTGCTTTATTATATTAAAACTTATAACTTAATATTCTTCTAGTGTATAATATATGAAGAATTGTACTTATTCGTAAATGATAATATAAACATATTCTTGTAGAATAGTTATATATAATATTTTGTTTTTTTCAAGAATATAATCCTCTATTTTTCAAGAATACGAATATAGACTATCCTATAAATTAAAACTTATAACTTAATATTCTTCTAGTGTATAATATACGAAGAATTGTACTTATTCATAAATGATAATTTAAATATATTCCAGTAGAATATTTATATTTAATATTGTGATTTTTTCAAGAACACAATCTTGTATTTTTCAAGAGTGGGAATATATATTATCTTATACCTCTTCAAGAGCACTAATGCAATATTTTTTCTAGAATAATTATATATAAAAAATAATGTTTCTTTTGGAGCATGATATTCTTCGAGCATATTTATATAATGTGAGTTGCATTTCTTTCTAGAATAAATATAATTTTCAACTATGCTTCTTCAAGAGCACATACGTCATTAAATATTATAATAAACAATTTTAAATGATTTGATACATAATAGGACAAAAAAATTATTAAATGAACTTACTTGTAGTAGAAAGAGAGCAATTAAATTGAAGTACTTTTCAGATTTGATAGATGTAAAAATCTTCAAAGTCTAAGGTATCTCGATAGAATATTATTTTATTTATCTTAACAAGATAATTAACACAAATCATATTATGAAAGAATATTTTATTCTTGAAGAACAAATTTTATAAATTAGTATTTTTAAAATAATATTTTGTTATTGCTCTTGAAGAGCATAATTTCACAAGTTTCAATGCTCAATAAATATTACGTTGTGTTATTGAAGTAGCACAAATATCGAAAAATATTATATAATTTATTCTTATGAAAAGATAATATTTGTAAGATATAAACAAGATACTTATCTTAGAAGGAAAATATAATATTGATATTTATGTATTTGTGTGTTTGAATGTAATATGTTAGTTTGTACTAATATTTCGAAAAAACATCGTATTTGTTACTCTTGAAAAAAATATCAATTTATAATGAGTATTCCGAAAATACTATTGTGTTAATGCTCATGAAAAAGCATAATTATATATCGTGTTAATATTCTTAACGAAATATGTTGTTGATGTTTTTGAAAAGAGACAACCCAATTATATAATATTGAAGAAGAATATCATTTATGTTTCAGCTGAGTAAGCACATTTTTTATATACTAATATTCTGATTTTTTATTTATTTTTTATTTTTTCCCTTTTGACATGATGATCCTATTTTCTGTACATTTTCAAACAGCAATACAAAAATAGTTAGATGGAAAAATGAAATTAGCTCTCTCAATTCTTGAAAATTGATTTCAGATCACTGTTTTGAAATTCTTCTATTATGTCATCCGTATGCTTTTATATTGTTTATGACATTGTACAGTAGATGGTTGTTTCGATCATATAGATGAACTATTGACATGCTTTTAATTTTGTCATTTTATATTATTTCGTATTTGGTGCTATTTGTGCGTATTATATGGATGTTATTAAATTGATCATTGTCCGTGTGTGTTACATAGATATAAAATTATTTGAACTTTATCGATTGAGAAAGTGATAAAAAAGAATATTTAATCTCTCAAATATTATATGTACTTGTCCTAGGTTAAAATATTAAGTTAATTTACCAGGACTCTCTAAAGAAGAAATGCAAGAACGATAATTAATATCACTATAATATCAAATTTTGCAAATCTTAAAGAAGATTTTGAAAGAGTCAATATTATGTTACTCAATTTATTTTATTTTGCACTACACAAATGTTATTACAATTAAATAAAAATACCGTATAAAATCAAAAGTTCACAGTCGTGGAGATCTATTATTTGACATGATTTATTACATAATCTCTGATCAATAATTAAGAAAATAATTACTAAAAATATCCATTGAAAGATTAGTAGATGTTTCAATATGATGAATCCTCTTGTGTTACTTGTTCTCAAAATATGTAATACAGCAGACCTTCATTAGCTAAAATCGAGAATGAATTATCCGTATTTCTGAAAATTATTTAGGAGGATATATGGGCCCGTCAACCTTCATGTTGACTATCTAAATATTACTTTTATTTAATAAATATATCTATTAGATGATTGCATGGTGTTATCTATGAAATATCTTAAATCCTAGCAAGTGATTTGTCGACGATCATTTTGATTGAAAAGTTTTCTCAACATTAAGGGAAAGAATTAAAAAGTTGAGAATAATAAATGTAAATATATCATTATATTATCAAGATTTTCACACTAGACAAATTGAACTAGAAGTTCGAAAAATAATTCATTTAGATGCAATTACTAATAAAAGAGATTGATGATATTCATACACCAAATTTTTATACTTCAAAATTGATGTCGTGGAAGAATAACCCATTAACATTATATTTAATAAATTTATGATACGCTTAAAGAATGATAACATTTGATTCCAAGACAAATATGTCGAAAAGAAAAATGGAACAAATAAATTAAGTGTCCCATTAGAAGACATGTACTCTTAGAGAGTATATACACATAAAAAATTGTAAAACCAGAAAATAGGATCAACCGATCAAGCATCTGAAATATTGAAAATTGATATATCTCAATAAGTTTTTTGTTATGGAGAAATAAATGGAATCGAAACTTAAAAATTATTGACAATACTTTTGTACATTATGTAGCGCTTCATATTATAAATGACAGTGAGAATATTAAAAGAAATTTGTCGAAGAATGCCAACATAAAAATAATTGGCCAAATAAAAAGGATGTTATTCACGTAAATTGAAATTACTAGAGAAACCTAAATTGTTTGAAATTACAGCCTGAACACAAGAAGGTATATATTTATGTGATGAGGAAAATGAGAAAAATGAATTTGTAGTATGTAATACACGTCTACTAAAATAATAGATTTCGCAATGCATAAAATTTGATACGTGTCGGATAAATATAATGATAGCAAACTCATATGACATGTCAGTTAAAAGGATAAATCTAGCAAAATTGAACTTGCTAGAAAAACTTGAAATTTCTAGACCTGCAGCCCGAACATCAAAAAGTATATACTTATGCAAAAAGAAAATGAAATCATAATATATAATATATGATCATTTGGTTTTCCACAAGTGCACGTGATCGTGGTCAAGTAATAAATGATGACCTAATAATGGCTAATCAAGAGGGGGTGAATTGATTTTTAAAACTTTTTTCGAAAAATTAATCTAAATTCAACCAAGTAAAGACTAAATAGA
>CAIGRT010060856.1:0-11919 GCA_903798405.1 Fraxinus platypoda | reverse complement strand
TTATATTCGCTCAAATCCTGGGCGACTCAAATGTTTGGGCGAGAACGGGGATCATCGCTCTGGGTGACAGTAAGGCATTCCATTCGCTCAGATCCTGGGTGTCTTGCAAGCTTGGGCGATGATGGTATTTTGTTCGTGGGCCTCCACTGCATTTCATAATGGTCCTATTTTGGGCCTTCATCCTGGATTTCCTAATTTGGCTTCATTCCTTGGGCTATTCAATTTGGACTACACTTTTTGTATGTAAACACAAGGTGTTAGCTCAGGTTGGTCAAGTAGCTTACCGTTTACAGTTGCCCTGAGAATGCCAAACTCCATCCGGTGTTCCTGGTGTCCCTTCTAAAGAAGCACATAGGTCCAGGAGCTATACCCTCAAGTGAACTACCTTCATTTGCAAATCAGGTTGCAGTAAATGGTCTACAACCACATGCCATTTTGAACACACGTTTCATTAGGAAGAAGAAGGAAGTGCTGGTGCTGTTGAAGATAAAGATGTTGCAGATGCTACTTGGGAAGATAGTGAAGAAATTGCAGCAAGATTTCCTGAATTTTCCTTTGAGGGCAAGTGACATTTTTGACAGAGGAGGAAGTTGATACGTTCACTACAAGGGCAGCTCGTATGTGGGGCTGTTTTATGGAAGATATTGAAGGAATATATTCTTTAATTACTATGTTAGAGAAGGATTCAGACCATTAAGCCATTTGCTCTTTTCCTTAATTGTTGGATTCAGACCATTAAGCCATTTGCTCTTTTCCTTAATTGTTATAGTTGTGTTTATGAAGGTTCAACACTTTTTTATTTTCCTGTCATTCCTTTTATTTCCCAGTCATTCCATAGAGGTACAACAACCTATGTTTGTATTTTCTATTTAAAGGCCTTATGACATGAATAAAGGAGCATCAAACCTTTTCTCCGCATAACAGTTATCATCTAGGAGACTCGGTTCACTTCGAATTGAACCATTAAAGGAGGACAAGGATCCCTCGAAGAATTTTAGATATATTAATTTGTAAACATAGGTAAATTACGCAAAGTCGATCCTTGTGCTTTACCTATTCACAAATCAGTTACGCGCTCTCAAACAAAAGCACGTAACATCTACACTAGTCGTAGCATAAAAATGAGAGAAGAATGGAGTAGGAAAAAGCTACAGAAATTAATGTGTGAAAAGCTAGTCTTTTGTAGAAATACAAAGGGAGAGGATGGCCTTAGTGATAGGAGTGAAAAGTACCTAGAGCAAAAGAAAGTTCACAAAAAATACAAAGAGAGATTAGGAAGTGGAATGTCATTTGTATCACAAATGTTTGAGCGAAATTGCTACCTACAAGTGAGTTGAAAAAGGATATGCACTTGCGTGGCTAAGTATTGAATGTCAATTCGAAGATCTAAATGTCAGTTTAATTTGCCTTGTGGAAATTTGAAGGCTGAACATTCAAAACTAGGGAGTATCCTCACATGTTTTTATTGGTCCACTCAATCAAATTTAAGTGGGGAAGTAATGAGTGGTTTGAGAGCGAATCTTTAGAGACATTCGGCCCCAGTTTTTTAAAACTCATTTTCAATAAAATAATTTTACACATAGATCGAAACATTTCTTTCTTTTTTTAACCACACATTCTCTCAAAAATCAATATTTTGATTTTCCCCCCAAAATGGGTCTCAAACGAGGGCTAAATATATGTTTGGAGTGTGTATTTCACGAGTGAAAAAAAAGGTTGGGATTGGAACCAACATGAAAATTTTTATGGAATTTTAACTGGATCAAGGTAATAATTGAATGTGGCTATGCACACAGCGGTTGAGCATCAGATAAGTTAAATTATTTTTTATGGCATTATATTATAAATTACTCAGTGAGAAATTTTCGAAAAGAGTCTTTGCTTTCTTTTTGCTCAGTGCAAGCGTAAGCTAGTTAACTCTGGACTAGCAAAACTTTAAGTTTGGAGGTGTTGAAGTCTTTGTTTTTACACACTTATCTACGTTAATAAATCTACTTAATGTTTAATTATTTGAGCGAATTTACAGTCATACCAATGTACATATTCATTTGAAGAGAAACTCTTGATTTGAAGATGATCCCTGGGTGAAAGGAAGGAATTTTGGCATAAAATGATCAAAACGGAAAAAAAAATGTGGAATCTAGAGCATTAGGCACAAATAATATACCCTTGAAAAGATAATTGAATTTGAAGTTCAATGCGAAAAATAGTTTGCAATTAAAAATTATAGATCAAAAGTAATGGGTGTTTAAAATTAGGGCATCGAATATGCCGAAATTGCATGTAGTCAAGTAAGTAATATTTAATTTAATCATATTCTTCACAAAATTTTATTTTAATACCTTTATAATTTTTTCAAAAAATTGTACACGTAACAAGTTGTTCGTGTACAATTTTTAATTCCGCCTACTCGAAATTGAAGTAGTCGGTCCCAAACCCGGATAAAAGTTGTTTTATCTTTTTATTATTATTATTATTTTAAAAATACAAAATTTTATTTTCATTATTTCATACCTTTATAATTTTTTTTAAAAAAATTGTACACGTAACAAGTTGTTCGTGTACAATTTTTAACTCCGCCTACTCGAAATTGAAGTAGTCGGTCCCAAACCCGGATAAAAGTTGTTTTATCTTTTTATTATTATTATTATTTTAAAAAAGAAAAATGTTTTGAAAAATATATATTTCAAAAATGTTTAGAAAATGTATATATATATATATATATTAGGTTTAGTATAGTGTTTTAAAAATAAAAAGAGCCGAGCCGAGGCTCGCCGAGCGCCCATTAGAGGCGAGCTCGAGCACGAGCCGAGCTCGTATGGGTAAGGGCCGAGCTGAGCCACCCCTACAAATGACTAGTTGATGTATTGTCTTCGATCTTCACCAAAATCGCATTTCTTACTTGTAGCCCGTTGAAGAAGGCAAATTGGATTTGGAGCAATCAAACTTCAGTTTTCAAATTTCATTTGGTCACTGTTTTGTTTGAAATTTTTTAAAATGTTTTTATTTTTCACTTTTATACAGATAAATTTATTTAAAAATTTAAAATTAAAGTCAAACACAAAGGGCTTTTAAAAAAAGAAAATAAAAAATAAAAAAAATAGTAAAGCATGACTAGACTCACCTATACGCATATCGATTACGCATATCGATCACTTAATTTTTTGCTCATTGCCAAGGCATAACGTTTCGTCCTCGTCTAAGCGCGCTTTTTAAAACACAGGATATAATGTTAACATAAGGAATATTGATTATCAACACAAATTTAGAATTGATTGTAAACAAGTAATTGAAGATTAAAGTCCGTTAAAAATGATAGAATCGAAATCCTAATGTGTTTAGTGATTTGATTAAATGCTAAGACCTGTTTTCATTTTTTACTGCTTACTTTTAGTAGATAATTAGATATAACTAAAAAAACCATACTAAAAAACTTTTTTGGTTTCGAGTTAAAGCTAGTTTTAATTAAAGCAAAATAAGTATATAACTAATTATCTTGAGTTCTACAATCTATTTATCTAACGAATATATATATAGACGGCTCAAGTCATGGGAACCATGAAAAGAATACATCGACAACCCAGATTGCTGACTTCCAAATCTAATATTATCTATTTCTATGCAAAACAACATTCAATTAGTGAGACCGATTATCCGTTCGATCATTCCTCTTCAACGATCAACTTCAAAAGCCTCGAAACAGGGTAAAGAAGATGAAAATATTTCGAAGGTATTTTTTCACATTGGGATGATCTTAATTATATGTAGAGGAAATTGAGATAGGTACGCGAGATGTAACATCGCCTTGTAATCGTTCTCAACTATCATGTTTCGTCATATCAATAACAGCCCTTGAAAGTACCGTAAACTCGCTTGTAAAACTCCGTTATTACTGTAAATAGTCATCGCCATATTCTATTGCCTCAAATCGACTCCAAGGCCTCAAAATGGATTACTGATAGCTAAGTCGACTCTTGCGAGCCATGTCTTACAACGTATCCACAGCAAACACATTGGCGCAAAGAAAGAAAATCAAATAGATCAATTATTACCAGGACGCTGAGGTAGTTAGTCAATATGTTACCCTTCTACTCGAATGATTATTCAATTTGAAGAAATTGAGTTCAGAATTTTGAAGACCAGTGAATAAAGAAACAACCTATTTCTTCAAAAATTATTTGAGGAAATTCCAAACAGTTTAGAACATTGTAATAATCTCTTATTTTACTTCTACTTGTTCGTTCCCCCAGCAAAACCCGTCTCATAGACCATTCCAACTTGAATTCAAATAACGAAAACACAAGCATGTGAACTTTCATTTTCAGCCACTAGCTTAAAACCTGAACGACGTGGTAAAATCCATCATCACCACCAGAACCAAACCCCTGCTAGAAAGAAGACTTAGCAACCGAGACACATAAACATAGTGACATCAAGATTAAACCTGCACATAACATCAACCAAAAAAACAGAAGGGGAAACGAGAAGATAAGGTATAACTTGTTAAGCATCAGCTTTGATTCAAGATACTTCAAAATAAGTTACTGTTCAAGGCAAACTAAGCCCCCGTTTGGTAACCATTCTTTTAAAACCTTTTTTTCTCATACTCATTTTCAACCACACATTCTCACAATAAAATATTCTTCACATGAACCCAAAAATTTTTCTACTTTTTAACCACACTTTCTCAAAAAATTTACTATTCAAACACTTAATCTTTCCAAAAAAATAAAAAAAAACTGTCAAACAGGCACTAAACTACATTGATGGCCGGGAGAATGTTAAAAGGTACTAAGTCTGTAATTTAAATAAAATACTAAACAACTAATCAGACTGTAAAATTCTAAGATAAAATAAAGAGAAATCTGTAGTCCAAAATAAAAAAAATGGCTCCCACGCATGACTTTCTCCTATAAATAATACAACAGAAACAAGAATTTCAATGTTGAGGCAGCAGATTTTGAACTAGAACCTGTGAAGATTCCCAGTGTAGCAGCACTTGATTAGAACCAGCCACCATCACTAAAAAGCCATGCGACCAGCATTTCCTTTATCACTAAAAAGCCTACTTTCTGATATTCTTCTGTCAATAGCAGCATCAATTGAGCTCATCTGTAACACAAAATCTAGTTAAAAAGATATCAGGGCAGAGACAATCGCCAATCAAATAAACAGCAGTCAAATATTAGAACTTGTTTTTAGTTGATACCAAACTCCGCAAAAGGAGCTGACCTGGGCCAGGTTTGAGTTCAAGTTCGATCTTAAAAAATATTGTATGACGATGCGAATGAGCAAAAATCTGTTTGGTGTGTTGTTTCGCCCAAACCCAAATACATTACGAATCTAGCACAAGGAGAATTCATGAAATTGAACAATTAAAATTTTTAAAGAGTAAATGTACACTCATCTTAATGTTGTATGATGCTAGTTTTGAGAGTCCTGGAGCTGATTGCAGCATTCTTGTCAGAATTAAATTACTAACTACAGAGAAGATAATGAGAATACCTACTTGAACCTTCGTTGACCACAAAATCGGCGGGATTGCTTGCCAACGGGACCAAAATAGATAAAATATTCCATCAAATCAACAGAGTTAAGAAAAAGTAGAGACATACTTCGAGCAAATTGCTCAGACATGTTCTCAATTTTAGGGGAAGCAAAGCAAATTTAAGTACATATACAGTCACCTTAATAAATATGAAACAAGGCGTAAACAAGTGAAATTGGAAACAAGAAGCAATGCACGAGCACCTGGATAGTTGAGCAACTCAACTCCATATCCATACGAAAGAATTTGAGTACCAAGTAATTATGACTTACCTGGCTAGTTTCATCATGCACCTGATACTTCAACAAGGACATTCTTCTTTCCTCCTGTAAAATTTCACATCACAAGTAAATGTGACAACTCCAACCAAAAGAGGAGAGTGTAGAGGCATCTTACACAACTTTCAGAAAAGCACTACTAACCATGGACATAGCTTCATCATCCCAGACTAAGTAGACCTCATTAGTTGCAGGATGTGTAGCTGGAGCCTTATTTGCAATTATAGGAGGTGGTCCAATTGAAGGGCCACCAGTATTTGGAGCAGAGGCATAAGAATGTGAATTTACTGATATTGCAGCTGCTAAACAATTGAGGAAAAAAAGGTGCGTTAAGAAAAATGTGGACAGCACCAAACAGATGCAGTTTCTCACCTATATTTTCCAGCATCAATACATGGATAATTACCAACTCTTAATTAACAATGGGAGAGAAATACCAGAAAGCCCTTAAAAGATCATATATCTGAAAAACATTAAGTATTTTTTATTTATCAAAAAGAGAGAGGGAAACATGAGACAGTTTTTATTTCCATAAATCCAGCTAGTCATAGCAACACGAAAAATGATAACGCAAGAAATCATCTGACAAAATTAGCATTATTAGCCATACTAGTTACGCACAGGAAAATCCTCATAACAGTACTCCAACCAGTTGCCAGGAGCTTCCTATATTATACAGAACTCCATCCACGATTATAATCATTGAGAAAAGAGGCCATCACTTAAAAGTCGACTGCCGATATAATGCTATATTTCACATCCAATTGTCACTGAAAACTTCTTTTCAATGGAATTCTGCCAGGAAAGCCAGGAGATATACTATTCTCTAGAGGGTTTTACGTTTTAGTTACATCACCAATAGACTATTCCTATTTTTTATTTGCGCTGGTTGCCATGAGAAATTAAGGGATGCTACAAGTTCTAAATTCTAAACATTGAATCAAATCACTGTTTTTCCAAATACAACTGGCACATTAGGAATTGCTTGTCCACCGCTTGAGGATAAATTAATTATTCATAATTGGTCTTGTATCAGTACAAATTCCAGCTTTAGATCTTTTACCGGTGCATACAAGAAATTCTTAAAGGATTCATGTCTAGTGGGTTCCAGTCATAATATTACATATTTTTGCAGGTGCAAGCTTCAAGTCAAAACAGTTGTAGATTTTGTTAAAAAAATTAGTTATGAGTTTTCTAACGAGTGAAGAAATGGGAAGTATGGATTTCAAGTGTTACAGAATAAGACGTCACTTGGAATCTCCCCACGGCTACAAATTAACTAACACAATAACCATTTTCACTCCCTCGTTATTAAGTTTTTATTCTAACATGCTATAGAAGTACAATTATGTCTCATCATAACTAGAATATATACTTTAACATGTTTATAATTAAAAAAAGGGTTTTTATCTAAAATCTTTGTTAACTGTGGCCAACGACACAATAGACTCAGGTACTCAAAAGCCAGATGCACAGAAGTTGATATCAAGTAAAAAGAAATTGAAAATCCAAACCAATTTTGTTCTGAGCCTCTGGTATATAAAGTTGCCAAAAGAACAGCTAAAAGCAAAGATATCCACAACTTAACCACTAAAATCAGAGATTCTGTGGTAACTTCACGAAAATGATTTACAATTATAAATTGCTTTTCCACGAGGTAAAGAAAGAATATAGCAAAAAGTCACAGTTCCACTCCAGCAAATACCAACAAATACTATACGAAATCCCGCAGGAAGAACTGTGAAAACAGAGATTAAGATATATGTATATATATGTACCTGGAATGCCAGAGCCATGATAGCTATTACTAGCCGAAGTGTAACTACCCATCTGTGGATCTTCACTGTTATGTTCTGCAAAAGAGCTTAATGCAATGCTATTTGGAGGCATAGGTGCAGAAAATGGTGAATTTTGAGGAACATTGTTGGTAGGAACAACAGGGAATAAAGGTTGAGATACAGGAACAGGAGAAGCTGCAGACATCCCAGGAGGAGCAATTGGCATTGATGGTTGTACAGAGGGCATTGCAGGTGGCACAGGAGGCCTGACATTCTGTACAGGAAACAAGGGCTGTTGCGTCATTGGTGCAGAAGGTGGAACTGAAGCAGCAGGATGTTGTGGATACCAAGGTAGTGGGCGAGGTAAAACAGGCCACCCACCAGGAGGCATAGGAATTGCAGGATTATAACTGCATCACATGAAAAATATCCTGTGAGAAACGGTTTGCTCAGGTATGGCAATGGTTATAAATGTAGAAAAAAAACAGTGATTAGTGTTTTTTCATTACTTAAACCAGGTGCAAAAATACCAATAAATGCAGCAACCAAAATGGAAATTAAATAATTATATATAAATCACAAGCACAAGCATCAACTATTTCAAAGGGAAAAGGGATGCCAGTGTGCGGAAATGAAAATTTAACACCATATGTTCTCTTCAGGCTAGTAAAGCAATAACAAGAAGAAGCAACTATAGATTCCTAACCAACATGGATTCAATTCAATCCTTCCAATACTTGGTAAAAAGAACAGATATATGGACTAGAACTCTCCTTAGTTGTCATTTTAAAATGTTTCCAGTGTGTGGGTGTCCTAAACGTGACGGATATCGACACTGAACACTATACCACAGTCATTTTTCTTTCTTTACAGAAATATTATATATTTTTAACTCAATTTATTATTAAATAACAAATAAGTACTTACATTTAAAAGATTTCAACAAGAAAATTAATAACAAGTATAAAACTAAATTTATATTATATAAATGAAGAATTTTAAAGAATTTAATCAACGTGTTGACGACGTGTCGTGTCAGTATTTTTTTGAAAAATTGCGAATCCAACATGTACACACGTGTCCATGTTGGTGTATCGTAAAATGTGTGAAGAATTTTAAAAAATTTAATCAAAATGTAGGCAACATATAATGTCAATACTTTTTTTAAAAAAATCACGTATCAGCGTGTCCGACATGTATCATATTAGACAAACATATCCGTGTCGGTGCATCATAGAGCAGTCAAAGACACAATCAACAATTGAATCAATATGAGTAATGACACAAGAACCTACAGTGGTGGCATTGTTCCCAAATTTGGCCGAGGAGGAAACCCAACACCCAATGATCCTGGAACCATGCCACCAACCATTTGGGCTGATGGAATTTCAACTTTGGTTGTTTTTGAAGGAGTATCTTCCTCTGCAAGAAAGAAAAAAAGGGGAAAAAAAAGGGTATCAAATGAGACCACTTCAATGAAACAAAACAAACACTCTTTGCACTATCATTCAAAGAAAATACTTACCAGATGCAGTCATCAAGTTGTCTAATGGATAAAAACCAATAAGCATGATAATAAGAAAAAAAAAACAGTGGCGTACGCATTACTAATGAAAAGTGACTAGAAGAAACATATTTTGATAAATGAGTACCCTTTTATTCTGAAAAAGGAGACAAGAGGTGCACCTTTTGATAAATAGGACCTTCTAGTAATAAAAAGTGATAAAATAACAGTAAAAGAAAACAACCAAATGAAGGAAATTCATAACAGTTGTATGTTTCAAATTCACGAACTCAAATAAGACGTACCTTTTCAAATTTTTGTCACTCTTTTTGGCTGGTCTTTTGGGCAAGGGGGTTAGGGAGAAAAAGCATTAACATGCAAACCACAATACTCAGCTATAACTACATAAGTATGCAAAGAGAGAGCATCCAGTAACTATTGATCCATTATACTATTTTCTGTAGCACTTAAAAACATATGAAAGGTGGATAAGGACCTTAACACATACCCCCTTTGAGTTATTCTTGCACAGAGGTTACCCTATCTCCCATTTTGAATCAAATGTCGTTTATTAGTTGTAAATAAACTATAAACTTACCACAGATTCCCCAAAACACATTGAAGAAATCAAATGAGCTAACGAAAACATGAGTGAAGAAACTTAACCACCCGCGTTATACCAATTTCTCTCCCCAATTAATCAATGTTACCATCCGTAGAGGAGCATATAATTATAGTCTCGGTTGACACCCATATGTGCTTTTTACTTAGGTTATTGTCTTGCAAATATGTTTTTTCTGAAAATCAGATAAGCACGTTCTACTTATCTATGAACGAGAACGCACCATGTAGTAGTGAAAAGTCGCTCTCGTACCGCTCCATATTTCCCTTATTTTTCAGGTTCTAATCAGATAAGTTGTAAGCATAATATAACTTTTGAACTAGCGCAAATATGCAAAATATAAGATTCTGGCGTACACAGATATGACCTAAAGGGTAACACAATGAAAAGCATACCTTCGTCTCCATAGTGAGTGGCCAACACATCAGGCGGAATTCCTTGCATTCCATATATTTCGATATCTGTTGACTCTCTCCCAGGTTTTGCATTTGGAACTCTGAAAAAATGTTATCGTGTTATATTTTTAGTAAAAATAACAACACAAACATCACAGAGAACAAAACGAGTGAAAGAAACTTGAGAGCAACTCTTCACAAAGATTTCACTTTAAAAAACAAAGGAACTAGTCATAGTTTGGCAAATCGACCGAAAAATAGAATGAATGAATTTACATCATAGATACAAATTACCTCGAATTTTTTAGTTATTCCAGTGCACATTATTCTGTATTCTGATTAGGCTCAATATAAGTCCTCATCATTTACTAACTTTGTTTCACTAATCAAAACCTTGTAATTGAGCAGACATCTTGGCCTTATCAATACTACATACTTTGCTGCTACAAAAATCACAAGTTCCAAAAAATGCACTTAGTTCCAAGCTTCCTTATAACTGAATCCTTCAAAATTATGCACTTTACATGTTATTTAAAATACCAACATCTTTCTCCAATAGTCATAATCTCTCTCAAAACTTATTACAGGAAAGAATAAAAACAGAAATGCGAGTTCTACAACAGAGTTTCCTCCATCCCGCTAGATGGTAAACGATCCAAAAAAGGAGCAAAAAAAGGGAAATACACATACACAGGATACTGGAATCTTTCTAATAATGCAATTCAACTGTTATTTAAAATCCCAGAAACTTTATCAAACAGTTATATTCTCTCTCAAAACCAATTACAAGAAAGAACAGAAACAGGAATGCGAATTCTAAAAAGGACTTCATCCATCCCCAGAGAGAAAAAGGGTAAAGGGGGTAAAACGGGTGAATATACAAAAAATGAAAAGACCATCATAAAACCTAGCTAGCTCCACAACCGAAAAAACTAAATATTTAACCAAACTCATCCACGTCAACCATAACATTATCTTTAGCAATACATATAAAATCGAAAACCGAATTAAAAATTGAGCACCAAGCAAAATAAAATAAAGAATAAGGAAGGTACAGACTTGGAGACTTGCTCCTTGTGGACCTGGAGAACATGAATGGCCATGCCGCCAGCGGTTGATAGCTTCTTGTGACAAACGTGACATTTAAAGTGCTTTGCCTTCTGGTGCTGCACCAATATCTTCTCGTCTTCGAACTCCCTGTCACAATAATAGCACCATACCTTATCCATCGCCCCTCTTTTCTTTTTCTTCCCCATTCTTCTTTATTCTGTTCGATTGTGATTACTCCCAACCCAAAAACGATTAACAGTACTTACCTACGATCTATTCTCCAATCAACCGACGGTGATTCAATAAGATTTCGGGCTTGGCATTTCTTGATAATTACTCGATTGGATTTCTTGTTAATCGAATTCCTAGAAGAGATTTTTAAGGAGGGAAGGTTTAGGGTTTCAGGGGGTCGATCCGCACAGAGATTCTATTCCCCACGTTTTCATGTTGTATGGTACATCGCAGCGAGCAGCTCTGTATATAGAGGAAATACAAGGAATCGGAATCGGCACAATGATGCGGCCATATTTTCATACTGACCACTAAAAAAATAAATTAGGCTCCTGTTTGGTTCACAATATTTTTTTCATTCTCATTCTTCTACTCATTTTCAATCACACATTTTTTAATAAAATAATATTTTTCATCACATCAATAACTTTTCCTTATTTTTCAACCACACATTCTCCATCAAGCTACTATTCCAAAATACATCCTTCCAAAATAATGTGGCTCAAACACACC
>CAIGRT010060839.1:0-14306 GCA_903798405.1 Fraxinus platypoda | reverse complement strand
ATTATGTGGAACTAGAATTGTATTTATGTCTTCTTTGAGTCTTGGACGAGTTTTAGTTGAATTGGGCGTTTAAAAAGATGAATTTCACTTTAAAACACTATTTTTGGCGACGGGTAGCGCCTAGGGGCCATGTAGTGGCGCCGTGGTGCCACAAATATGGTCTTTTCCCGAGGCGCCCATTTGGTGGCGCAGCTGCTCGCACTCTGCGTTTTTTTTAATATTTTTGTCGTAACTTTCTCTTCTTATATTCGATTAAAGCAATTCAAAGTGTGGTATAAAGATAACTCAGAGAGCTATAACTTTACTAGAAATAGATATTTTCCAATTCGAAGGTTTACTAGGCCAAATATTAGTCTTAATATTCGGCTTAAAATCCGAAACATCGTTGTGCAGTTGAAAATTTATCAGTGAAATTATTTTGGTCAAATTTGACTTCTTTTGACTTCTAATTGTATCCAATTGACCCCTAGTATTCTCAAATCTTCATCGTGAGTTTTGGTATAATTTTTGAGTATTTACACTTTAATCCCAAATCTTTGGATCTTACCCCTTTTTTGCTTCTTTCTTTCAATTCTACTTTCCTTTCATCGAGTTTCACCTGATAAACGAAATATACAATTAATTAGGATATAATTGTTCAAAAGACTATTAAATTTATATATTTTTAAGTTCAAATGAGTGTATAAAATACACTTATCAAACACTCTCAAACTTAAACATTTGTTTGTCCTCAAACAAAATCATAACCTAACTTAACAAACACACAAACATACAAAAGGTTTTGGTTAGATAACCTGCCATTTTGTCTTAGAATTGAAATCATTGTATTAAATGTATAAACAACTTCAAGGTCACATTACAAAAATTAATATTTACTTTTCCAATGCAAAACTGATATGAGTGTGTGTGAAGAATTAAGTAAAACATTATAAATTCATTAGTTGTTAATTCCTGATCCTCGAAGGTCAAATTTTTACTTTCATCACTCGTAAGATTCACATACCCCCAAATTTATTCTTTTTTACTCTTTTTCAGTGTGTGATCTAAGGATGAATCTTTATACCAACTTCTCACCTTCTTTAGTTTAGATGGATATCACTAATTGCAAGTCGATACTTCAACAAATAAGGATTCTCCATATTTTGATTACTTCAACCTTCAAGACTCAACTAGGCTAATAATCCCCTGTCAAAGATCTAAATTTCTCAAATAAGTGTTTGAGACTTAATCGAGGCATAATTATTATTATTTTTTTGATCTTATGTGCAGATTTCTCTTTATGAAACTTTTTAAATGACCCTTGTAGCGAGTTTTAAGTCGATGACTCCGAAGTCAGATGAACATAGGGCACTAAATTTTTAGATACCCTTGCAGGCTTAATCAGTCGAGTCATAAAGGCTACGAAGAGACGTTCACAATGAGATAACTTTTTTTCTCTTTTCTTTTATTTTTTCTCTTTTTTTTTTTTTTGCCATGATTAATGCAATTCTCCTCATTAAACACACATTCTTAAAATTCGACCCCTAACTTAAGATTTTCACCTAATTTTTATCATATTGACATTAGACAATTCACACTAGAACTTACACACATGGAATCTTATCCTGTGCTTCCTTAATTCAATCCCGAAGAGTAGATTGAATCATTAAAACTTTTATTCTCGCTAAACTCTGAGTTGATGGTTGATGACTTCCAATCTCAGTTTTTCAAAGTCCTTTATCAATGTTCCTGTAGTGGGTAAAGAAACTAAATGCGATACCGTCTTCTTGCTTAAAGGATATACGACTACGTTGATGTACTCGGATGGTAAAAAATCATACAGTCATAATCTTTCACTAACTCAAACCATCTCATATGTCTCATATTTAGTTCATTCTATGTGAAGAGGTATTTAAGACTCTAGTGATCCGTATAAATATCAAACTTCCCTCCATATAGATAGTGACACAATATCTTTAAGGAGTGAACTACCAATGTGAGCTCCAAGTCGTGGGTCAGAAAGTTCTACTCGTACTATTTCAACTGTATCGAGGTATAAGTAATCACCTTTCCATGTTGCATTAAAACATAGCCAAAGCCCTATATGGAGGCATCACTATAAATTACAAACCCATTTGAACCTTATGGTGCTGTTAGTATAGGGGCAGAGACTAATCTCTGCTTAAGTTCCTAAAAACATTCTTCATACTTTTTTGTTCATTGAAACTTGACACCCCTTCCAGTCAATTGAGTCATTAGGTCTGTTATTTTTGGTAAACCTTCAATAAATCTCATATAATAGTCAGCTAACCCCAAGAAACTGCGAACTTTACCTACACTGGACAGTCTAGGCCAATTTTTTACTGCTTCCACTTTAAGTGGGTCTACCTCAATACCTTGAGCGGTAACCATGTGACCAACAAAACCCACTCAATCGAGCCAAAATTCGCACTTCTTGAATTTAGCATATAATTTTTCCTTCTTCAAAGTTTTGAGTACTACTCAGAGTTGTTCCTCATGCTGCTTCTTATCCTTGGAGTACACAAGTATGTTGTCAATAAATACTATAACGAATTGTTCCAAGTACTATTAAAACACTCAATTCATTGTCTATGAATAGTGCTAGAGCATTGATCAAACCAAAAGGCATGACAGTGAACTCGTAATGTCCATAACGATTCCTAAAAGAAGTTTTCGGTTTATCACTCGCCTTGAATTTTAGCTGATGATACCTTGACCTCAAATCGATCTTAGAAAACTCGTTTGTACCCCTTATCTGGTCGAACAAATCTTCTATTCTTGGAAGTGGATATCTATTTTTGATAGTTAGACGATTCAATTCTCGGTAGTCGATACACATTCTCATAGTCCCATCCTTCTTTTTCACAAAAAGTACTCGAGCGTCCTATGGAGATACACTTGGTCGAATGAAACATTTTCCCAACAATTCCTTCAATTGTAGTTTCGATTCTTGAAATTCTTTCGATATCATTCTGTATGGAGCTTTAAATACTAGTGCTACTTTGCGGGCCAAGTCAATCATAAATTCCACTTGCCTATCTTGTTGGATGCCCGGTACATCTTTTAGAAATGTATCTACAAAGTCTTGCACAACATTAATATCATTAACGATTGTTTTTGTATGTTGAGAACCGTTGATATTAACTAAGAATCCCTGACATGATTCTTTTCTCAGCATCTTCTTTGCTTGTAAAGTTGATACAAGGTGATGTAGAGACTTGAACTTTTCTCTATAGAAATAGAACTCTTTTTCTCCCGACTTATGAAATAACAATTCGTTCTCGTGACAGCGAATGGTCACGGGATTGAGTCTCAACCAGTCCATACCTAATATCACATCAAAATACTTCATATATAAAGGTATAATCCGCCTGTAGTACCTTTTCGTTGATATCTAATTTCACAGCTTTGGTTATCTGATTTGTGCAAAGAGTTCTTTCTAAATGGATGCTAACTTCTAATGCATTATCTTTTTTCACATATACAATGTTAGACTTAGCGAAAAGGATGCAAAGATAAAAGAATGTGTAGCCCTAGGGTAAAAAAGAACATAAGCAGGTACATTTGATAATAATAAAATACTTGTTTTTCACACTTATAATGTTGGAATTAGCGACGAAGGATGCGGAGACAAAAGAATGTGTAGCCCTAGAGTAAAAAAGGACATAATAGGTACATTAAATAATAATAAAATACCTGCTATTACATTCGGATCCTGCTCAACCTCATACTAATTCAGTGCAAAAACTTAGGTCTTTCTTCTTGGATTCTTATCTTACTCATCATCTTTCTTTCATGGAGGCTATGTATAGTGGGTAATAATATCAAATGAGATGGAGGGCATTGATCAAGGCAGAAAGAAATTGCGAACTTGCCCAAGAATGATAAGACACTGATTTTCTAGGGGTTAACAGTGATAAGCTCACCTAGAGTTAACCATACTTCTTCTTTTGAGATCGGTGTGATTGTCGCAAACGTTTTTTAAGTATTGGATAGAGCGGTGGTAAAAGCACATCTTTTCATATGACGCCAATGATACTAGAGGTTGACAATGCCTACATGGCCTGGGAATTTGAGGATGGGTATCTCTTCACAGGATCTATTGCATGACTTGTAGACCAACAATAAAAAGTTATTTAAAGCTTCTGCTAAGTTTGAGGATGAGTTGAAAAAGACCAAAGCTGAGATTGAAAAGCCAAATTGAAGTAGAATAAAGCGGAGGTGAAGTTAGATTTTACTGAGTTCGAGGTGAGTTGCTTGAAGAGAAGACTTTAAGAATTTGAGTGTTAAGTGGCTCCTCTAACTAAGAGGGTGGTCAACCAATCCAACAAGCACCAATGTATTTCTATTGAGGCTTTGGAAACTTCAAAGAAGGATAAGGATGTGATAAGTCAAACTGTAGAGGCCTAGAAGGAAGAAATTGAATCTCTTAAAAAATAGGTGGAGATGGTGGCAGGGTTGCAATTTAGAATTACATAGATAATTTTGATAAAATAAGGACTAAGATGACTCAACCAACTAGTAGCCTCATGTAATGCTCTAAGTGATGGGTCTATTCAAGAAGGTACACCCAGAATAGAACATTGGATTTCATAAAAAAGAGTTCGATGGTCCAACTGGTGTTTCCGTTAATCTTAAAGACCTTAAGGCTATTGATGATGAGGCTCCTGCCGATGAGAATGCTCCAAAGGGTGATACAACTCAGGACAGTGTGGTCGGTTGATGATGAGGTCGTGATCGACCCCTAGGCTATTTTTCTATTGCTTTTAAACTTTGTAAAGGCTTCAACCTCTTCCTTTGTAAATGCATCTATATTACATTAATAAAATGTTTCTTCTTAATGTTTTATTGCCTCTGCCTTTACTTTACACATTTTATTCGTACAAGTATTAGCACCTTATCTCTAGTGATATAATTTGGCCTTTTAGGTAATTTAGCCTTTTAGGTAACTTCAATGAACTTGATAAGTTTATTCACCTCTTTTGAATAGGTCAATTTCATATCTAAACAATTTTGAAGATGGAAAGATTTTTAATGTGCCGACCTCTTTTGTTGAAGTGACAAATATTAAGCGTTTTACATGAGAACGTTTCTTTCATGGCTAGAGAAGAGTAAGGTCGACTTTATTGGTTTTGGGTAGGTTCTCTTTGGTAATGCGCCAGACCTTCTTGTCGAAACGACGAATATGAGGTGCCATGCATGAGAATGTTACTTCCATGACAATGGATATGTGTGGTTCGACAGGCTTTCAATGTGAGAGGTTTATGAGATGCATTAAAGCGACATTGGAAATATTTTTGTTAAAAGCCATTTTATTGATTAGAGAAATTTTACATATGCTGGGGACTCATCCATCTTAGGGGGGTAGGTGCGTTAATCACTGGGAATACTTGCATAGATATTCCATGTTCCATAGGTGAGGCTGTTTCTTTCTACCCACGTCCTCAATTCTATATGCTCTAGAGTACAATTCTTCTTTGATGCAATAGGGGCCTTCCAAGTTAGGCCTAATGTGCCTACACCTGGTTCTTTTCTGTAAATGAATACCTTTTTTAGAATAAAATTGCCAATGCGAGATGACCTCTTCTTTGTAGTAGCTGGTCATTTTGCGCTGGTATGAGATGAGTTTTAATTATGACGAATTTCTCTAGTTTTTAGAGATGATTCAGTAAGGAAAATGTCAAACTTACAGATGATGTTTTTCCAAAAAAGTTTCGGAAAGGTTTTCATCAACCACATCCATGATGATGTGCTTTCTATCTACATCACTTTGGCGTCTCCACAAATGGATGGCCTTGAGACATGTTCGATGGGTACCATCTTGAGCTGTTTTGGATATTTACTATTGGCCAATTTAAATATTGCCTCGTCATGGGCTTTTTCGAGGTGCGAGATTTGTGCCATCTCATGTTTTCCAAAGGATGGAAGAAAATCCTTGACTTGCTTGAGGTATGCTTCCATTATTTTCTCCCTTACAATGAAGTTGCCATTGACCTAGCTCACCACTATCTCGGAGTCACTATTTAAGAGTAACCTCCTTATTTGTATCTTTAGGCTAGCCTAAGTCTGACCAAAATGGCCTCATTTTTTGCAACATCACTGGAGGCTTTAAATTCGAACCTAACTACGTAGTTGAGCTTGTAGACTTCTACACTTACGAGGATAATGCCTGCTTCGAAGCCCACTTCTATAGATGAGCTATCGACGAAGAGGCTCCAAATTGGGGCCTCAATTGGTTTCGTCGTCATTTCTATTTCAGTGATGTTGGTGAATTTAGCCACAAAGTATAATAGGGCTTGGCCCTTGATAGAGGTCCTTAACTTGAAAATAAAGTCAAATTAACTCGGCTCAATAGCCTATTTCATTAAACCTGCCAGAAGCATCTGGATTCTAGAATACCTACTTGAATGGAAATGTAGTTATCACATGAATACTATGGACTTGAAAGTCTGGCCTCAGCATCCTGGAAGCAACGACAAGAGAAAAGGCAAGCTTTTCCTTATAATACTGAGCTAATGGCCTCTTAAAAAATGACCAAGTATAATAGCAAAGCCTTACCAGTATTGGGCTTGGAGAGGAGTGAGAGGGTGGTCGAGGTGGTTATTTAGCTCCCGGAAGGCCTTCATACCTCTCTACAATTGGAACTGACCCCGCCCGTTGAGGCTCTACACTTCCTTTGACATTCAAAGTGATCTCATCTCTATTAAAGCATTAATTTTCTATTGGCCTTGATGTCTCTTTGGTGGACCATGTACCCTAGGAACTTTTCAAAGGTGTACTTAAAAGGGTTCAACCTTATCATATACCTCCTTAAATTTTAAAAGTTTCTCCTAGTGTTTGACCTAGTCCTTGGTCTTTAGGCTCTTAACTAGCATATCATCCATGTATACTTTCATAGTCTTGGCAATGAGTTTAGCAAACATCTTTCTCACTAGCTTTTGATAGGTGACTCTATTTTTTTCGACATGAATGACATCACCTTATAACAGCAGAGGCCTCTATCAGAAATGAAAAAAGTGTGTTCTTCATCTCATGGCTACATTAGGATCTAATTGTAGCCTGAATGGACATCCACGNTTCATCTCATGGCTACATTAGGATCTAATTGTAGCCTGAATGGACATCCACGCAGCTTAATAGTAGGATCTAATTGTAGCATGAATGGACATCCACGCAGCTTAATAGTTCGTGCCCTGATGTCACATCTACGTGTTGATCTATTTCGAATAGAGAGAACATATCATTGGTAGATGTTTAATTGATGATGAAGCCTATGTAGACCCTCCATTTGTCATTGTACTTCTTCACATGAGCATGATTAGAGACCCACTTGGGGTATTCAGCCTTTCTGCCATTACCTACCAGTTTATTGACCTTTTTATTTAGTGCATCATACCTCTCTAGGTGGAAGGGTCTCCATTTTTGTCTATGTGGAGTGAATTTTGGGTCAATCTTAAGTTGATGGAAATTGACCTTAGAATCCATGCAACCATGTTTTTATGCTTCAAAGAGAAAGCATCCAAATTTTTATGCAAAAAGCTCTTGAAAGAAGTCTTTGTCTCCTTTAATAGGCTCTTTTTGACTTGCAGAGCCTTGGTAAGATGATAAGTTATGCACTTATCTAGGTCATTAAATTAGAGTATTTTTTAGTGATTTGGATGAGTTATAACTTAATTTTGTGTTAATTATGTTTGTTAGGTTGAATTCAATGCAAATTGGTGGATTTAGAAGAAATGAACGAAAAACGTACGAAAATGAAGAAAATCTAAACTTCGGGATCCAAAGTGTAAACATGTAAACATTCAATAGTTGATTTGGACCACAAAATGATGATTGAAGATCATATAGAATCATTTGGATGCGTTCGGGGGCCATTTTCACATATAAATCAGCAGTTTTCTTTCGCGATTCAAACTCTTTTGGAACCTAAATTGGACACAATTTTGACTTATTTTCTGACTCTTATAAATACAAAATGAGGGTTACACATTGAAAAAAACTCTCTCTTGCATCTTCATACAAAATAGTATCATCAAATTCATCAAGAACAATGGGCTAATTACTATATTTTGAGATAGGAGATCAAACCCTAGCGAGAAATTAAATGTCAATTATATTAAGATTTTGAAGAATTCAACATTGGATTTGAAAATCAACATCTTTTGAATTATGTCATGATTATTGTAATTTGTATATTAATATTCTAGGCTAGATCCCTTTTTGCATTGGATGCAAATGAACCTTATTGTTTATTTGTTTTAATTCAAGGCAAGTAGTTTAATTTATTGCTTGCGTTTCTTGATTAATTTTTCGTACAAATTGCATTATTTAATTGATTGGTCATCAATTAGATAATTAGTTGCATGTTGTAGTATTGTGAGACTCACAATTGGTTTAAAACGCGGCAAAATTAATATATGTCATAGATGTTAAAAATAACATTTATCATATGTAATCATATTGATAATTTAAACCTTAGTGCATTCTAATCATTCGAATTCGGGTTAGGAATAAATTCGTGTGGTGTTTAGGATATATTTAATTTGTCTTGAAAAAGATAATTATATATCATAGTTTTACCGATTGTGAAGAACGCATGAACAGAACTAAATTATAAATTAAGAATTGAATTAAATAGGAATGGACGAATTCGAAATCCAATACGATCATCCATAATTTGATAAAAATATTTTTTTTACTTATTTTTTAGGTTAATTTAGAATAATCATAAAAATCAAATATGTTTGTTTAAATAATTCGAATTCCATACAAAATTAGTAAACTTGAATTGAATTTATTCCTCGTAGGACGATACTCTTAACTCATCAATTCTATTACTTGTCAACGATCTCGTACGCTTGTGTGTTTCGCGTGAACAGCTGCGTTTGTAGCTGCAATAACATCCCTATTGTGTATTCATAGTGAGAATTATTAAGCAACCCGAGTTTGGTCCATTTTGGTTCGTTTTTGGCTCGATTAGTTTGAGGTGTTTGGTTGTAAGATATATACTCAGCACGGAAAGCGTCATTGGTAATCAAGCCTTCTGCTACAGTTTTCAAATGCAATTAAATTTATCTTTTTTATTGAAAGAAGTTAGTTATGATAAGGATAAGTCATTGACTTTGGATGAAGTCAGATATAGTTGTTATGAGGATGAGGCTCATAACAAGAATATAAGCCTCCCCACATATAGTTAACAAATTAGGCTTCAATTGTTGTAATTTAAATTGTATCCAAACTCTATAATCTTATCTAATCATGTATAGATTAGACTTGGAGTTTGACATGTGTTTAAACTTTATAATATCATCTCAAGTTTGCAGTGTAAGAATGTAAAAAAACAATTTTGAGAAATTTTCTTTATTATTTATAATTATAATATATAATAATTTTTTTTTGGGCCATTATCAAAGCAGGGTTTTATGTGATCGCCTACCCCGCTTATAGACATAGAATAGAGAATGGAAGAATAAAAGTAGGGAATAATTTAGAGGAAGGTAACAATGGAGATGTTCAGATTCTTTCTATATATGTTAAAAATCTCCAATTATCTTTAAGAAGCTAATTAATTTCAGAGCTTTGAGAAATCTTATAATGCATTTATGAGAATTAAAATGTGTGAGAGAGAGAGAGAGAGAGAGAGAAACAAAATTGAATAAGAACATAAGTAAACAACCATAAGTAGTAGTATACTGCTGGTTCGATGGTACATATGCATATTCTCCGGGTACCAGAGCCAAAACACACTGGAAATTTATCTCAAGATAAAATATTTACTTATTAATCAACAAATGTACGTATACACGATATTGTGCTTTTCAGGGCATTATACCTCACAACGAGCTGGCTGCAATTGCAGAATTTATTATTAAGGGATGAATCTCACATATTTTTTAAGATGGAACTCAAGACTTGCGCATAAAGGGTGCAAGTGATGTTTTAATACATTTATCTACATCCTTACAAAACCCGCAATAATTTCAGGCCTCTAATTCATCTTCAGAAACTGTCCCAGAAAAACCTGTATCGCCTCCTTGTTCAGCACGAAGCAGTTTCCTGTGCACTGGAATTTTGATGCAGTGAGCCGTCGTGAATATGTTAGAAATGATCTCTAAGCAATTGTTGATAACTTTTGTGGAATTGCGAATCGCACTTTTCATTTCTTCCTGGACATTTCCCGAACAATTTTCAATCTTTATTAGCCTATCCAAACACATTTCTCGATCAGTGAGTGCAATGCTGAGCCATGTCCTAACATTGCTGACTATGGTTGTCGAAAATTCGTTCACATCACCTGTATGAAGGGACAAAATCGATATGTTAACCTGCTCAATTGCACCCCAATTGAGGAATTCACAAGGAAGTGACGCATTTGGCATTGAAGAGTCATTATGGTTACAGTTTTCAGAGGAAGTCAGCCTTTCTTGCAAAGATGATAGATTCACAAGCTCATTCAGAGCAACTTCTAGAGATATTAGAATAACTTCTTTCGGCTCCAAGGTTTTTCTTGAGGAAATATTGAGAGAAGAAATCCTGGAAAAGCATGGTTCATGAAACAACTTTGTATTATATACCATTTTGATAGAGTTTTTATCTTTGACAGGAGGACGGGAAGTATCTGCAGTGTGCATTGGACCAAGAATTCCATATATTGCACCCATGATGAGCAGAATCAAGACAATGGAGGATATAGCAATTATAGTCAGGCGCATGGTTGTTTTTCTTCGATATTCTTGCTCTTCCAATTCATTGTTCTTGATGTTCTCGAAATTGTCAACTGAGCATTCAATTTCATTTCTTCGCTCTTCAAAACCTTTATCGTCCTCGGCACTCTTGAATGTGTCCACTGATGCATCCATTATCTTCCTCTGTCTCAATATTCACTTCTCGAAAGGGGATACAGAAAATGAAAACTGAGCAAGAAATCTTGAGATTGAAAGACGATATATTTAATTTAACAAACCATAGTTATTATTTCTATGCACAATGACAACTAAGCTTTTGTCATGTATACAGCCTGAAATTAGTATATTAATGCTGATAATTTCAAGATAACAAGAAGATGAACAGGCATGGCAACGCGTTTTAGGAGGGGGACTAATTGAGAAAGAAAAAATTATTCCATCGTATTTTAATCTAATATTTAATCATACACGTCAAGACTTGATCCAGAGTGTTATACTTTCAGAAGTTACAAACTAAAACTGAACTTCCATATTAAGGAACCAATTTTTGACCATTGGCTTAAGAAAAATCCAAATAGGAGACATCACAAAGATGACTGTCTCTTTGTTATATACAAAATTTGAATAATATAGTTTTTTTGTTGAGAAACTTTAGAAAAGGTTTACACTTCTGCATTCTCAGTTTGTCCTTACACTGGCTAGCCATTTGTCATCCATGTATGACTGGCCGGCATCATTAACTTTTAGCTTAGATTTATGATTGCTGGCAGAATCGTGTTGACCTACCCCCATGCCAAACAGGAAACAAATTCTATTGGGTATTTGTAAATTAGTTGAAGTGGGCCTTGAAGAGATCAAAATATAGACCAAGAAGTGATTTAGCCGTATTCCCTTCAGCTGCGCACCAAGCTCCCGCTCGAGCACGCAAAAGAAGGAACTAGCGCCTGCTTGCTGCTAGCTTGCCGCTCGATTCCTGCTATGGCGACGCTCGAGCGATGATGGCACACGGCCCACAATCTGTTTCACGTTTTGAAGAATTTTTTGATGATCTTTCCATCTTTAGAACTATTATTAGAGTTTTAACATGTATCATCTATATAGTTGCCTCTTCTTTAAAAATTAGATAAGTTAGACAATATTATAAACACAATATCTTTGTATTCTTTCTCCATATTATAGTAAATTCTCTATTTCTCTGTCAATTTCTTGTGTTCTCTTGTGCTGTGATTGCTACTTCATATTTTACCATATAATCTCATCCTTAGTTTGTTAACAAGTAGTATTAGAGCATACATGATTCTTGCTAGTTTGCTAATAAGTGGTATCATAGTTTAAGATTTGATTTGTTCGAGATTTTGTTCTTGTGAAAGCAATCATGAAATATGATATTTCACTTTTGGATCATAACGCTATATTTTCATTGTAGTAGGTGAAGATGCGAACAGTTTTCGTTCAGATAGATTTGAACGATGCTTTGCTGAGATTTGACAAGATACCCTCAAATTGGTCGATGGAGGAGAAACAATGTAAGGATCGAAATGCGCTATCACATATTCATCTTCATCTTTCGAATCATATTTTTTAAGACATTTTGAAGGAGAAAACTGCAGCTGTATTACGGTTGAAGTTTGAATAGTTATGCATGACGAAGAGTCTAACTAACAAATTACATTTGAAATAGCATTTTTATTCTAATTGCATGATAGAAGGTACATTACTTGTAGATCACCTAACTGTTTTTAAAAAAATTGTCGTTGATTTAGAAACTTTAGAGATTAAGTATGATGAAATTTTTTTGATTATTTGAGGTTTATTTTATTGTGTCTGTTGTCCGCTTCATATATGTCGTTTAGAGACATGATATTATATAGTCGTGATACTCTCACAATTGAATAAGTTTATGATGCTTTATTTTTAAAAGAGAAGATGAAGTATTTTGTTGGATCTGAGACTTATGGAGATAGTCTTATTATTGATGGTGGTTATGTAAGGGACAGATCGAAGGCTAATTTCAATAATCAAATTTGTAACCATTGCAAGAAGGAGTACACAAAGAATGATTTCTATAAGTTGTAGAATAAAGAAAAATTGGCTGCAAATCAAAATGGAAAGCAAAAACAAAAAATAAATTAGATGAGGCCAATATTGCAGAAAACCACTATAGTTATGGAGAAGTTTTGGTTATTTCTGACGACGACTCCAAACTTGAAAATGATTGAATTCTTAATATTTTTCATGTGTCCTAACTGGGATTTGTTTTCAACATATGAAACAATTTCGAAAAGTCTTATAGTAATGGGTAATAATGCACCTTGTAAGATAGCTGATATTGAAATGTTTAGAATTAAGATATTTGATGGGACATTTATAACACTGATGAGGTGAGACATGTTTCAGATTTGAAGAAAAATCTTATCTCCTTGAGTACTCTTGATTCAAAAGGGTACAAGTATGCTAGTGAAGGTGGAATCCTGAAGGTTAGCAAAGGTGTCGGTGTTGTGTTGCATGGACACAGAATGTCCCAATCGTATATGTGTAGGGTTCTATAGAATTTTTGGATACCAATCAATATAAATAAGATACATGGGTGAACATTCAATTTGGTACAGTAATTTTAGAGTTAAGTTTATGGTCTATGTTGAAGAATACATCTCAGTCGATCAAAAGTTATGGGTAATGACGCTTTGCCGCCATTATCACCAACGGTGCTACAATATTCAATTGCTAGAAATGGACCGATGAGAGATATTAGGCCTCCACAAAAGTACAGAGAAGCTGATTTAGTTGCTATGCTTTAAGTGTAGTTGAAGGTGTTGAGTCTAATAAAGAACCTTCTACAAAAGCAGTTTGTAGTGTTGATTCTGTTATAGAGTGTATTTTTTTCTCGTTTGATGATTGTTGAGTTATTTTAGTAAATTTTGATAAAAGTTGATAAAATGTGTGATTGATAAGGTGTGAGATCCATGAAATATGTGGTTATGATTTATTGTTGACTTGATTTAGATTAAAATCTAAATTTTAATCCGTAGCAAACCGGGGTTAGATAAATTAGACAATATTGTAAACACAAAATGTTTGTATCATTTTTTCATATTATGAATTCTCTATTCCTCTCCCAATTTCTTGTGTTCTCTTTGTGTTTGCTACTCCATATTATATCATATAATCTCATCCTTAGTTTGCTAAAAAGTGATATTAGAGCATGCATAATTCTTGCTAGTTTGCTAACAAATTACTTGGAGGCTGATAAGGAAAATTCCATAATCACATATTCAATGTCGTGCCTTGGATAAATAACGAGCACAGATAAATACATTATGGCAAAAAATAAACACTGATATTAGTGGCATATCTCTATATCCAAAAGAATATCCTAATCTTGAAATCCCTATATTTTTGTACTCAACAAATTAAAAAATACACTTCAATTGAACATCCCGAAGCACGGACTTCAACCAAGTATTGCCTTGCAAAAATGAACCATCAATAAATTTCAAGGCATCTTCCCTCTAAATCACTTTGTAACCCTGCCACTTAACACTACTAGAAGTACTAGAACCCTAGCCTTTGTTGTTATACTCCGTGTAATAGAGAGTTGATGCAGGAAGGTCCGAGTCAGAC
>CAIGRT010060801.1:0-11030 GCA_903798405.1 Fraxinus platypoda | reverse complement strand
AAACATAACATTCCCAATTAAGAAACAAGCCTATATATTTGGGACAAGAAAAAAAGGAAACTCAGCCTATATATATAGGACGGAGGGAGTAATAAGTTACAATTTGGAAAAACTAGAGTCTCATTTGCTGTTATTTTCCCCCTTTTGTACAGCTGAATTTTTGAATGTTGTCCATGCGTTGGAATGGAAGCTGCAACAAGAGAGAAAATATAAGTCATAAATATGTGGAGGCAGATTTTAATCAGGTGCAATAGAAATTTGTAATAAGTAGATTTTTAATATATAGTATGTATGACTTATGATTTATAATAAAAGCAAATGAGACAAGTGACTGATACATGGGCAAGCAATGCAGTAGTGTAATTTAAATTTTGAATACCAGGAGACATATTCTGTAGGAACCCAAGAGGCATTGAATAGAACCAAACCAAAACCGAACGGTTTTGTTCCCTATCTTAAAAAAAGTCATTTTGTTCCATTGTTGAAAATAAATAAATCATTAGTTCATGATTCGATTCGATTCCCTTGAAACTTAAACCAAATGGAACCGCGTCCACCACTAGAAAGCACTCCCTGGTAAGTTGGTGCGCTCAATGATTCATATCGTTTTAACCGAATTTTGATGGATTTCAAGTTCAAAAATGTTGAATAAAATCATATCTTAATCTTATAATACAACGTATCAATAATGAAAATAAGTTTATTGTACTACATTTTATTTATTTGTTTTCCACCTTTATTTCAAATTATAACTATAGAAATTAGAGGAAATCACTATTTAAACAATATTTCATGAATACTTGTACACTCACCCAAAAAAAAAAAAAAACATTGCTCCATTGCGCATCCGGGGAATCGAACCCCGGTCAGTACCGTGGGAGGGTACTATGATACCACTACACTAGATGCGCTTTTGTTCGTTGTGAGTAAATATAATAAATAAAATACAATATTGACTTTAGATATCACTATTGGTATATATTAAATTAAAACAGTTTCGTAGAGTTGGTGCTTGTTTTTAGCTATTTTTATTCCTCAATTATTCAGTCAAAAAACAGCAATTAATAATAGATAAGGATTGGAACTGAGAGATGGGTTTATTAAAAACTTGTTCTTGGAAATTTCATTGCGTGTCCCTTTTATTTTTCTCTTACATTACTATTTCCAAATACGTGTAAAAAAATAATAATAATTATGCTACACAAACATGCTTAATGACAGGTTAAAAACAGAGGAGTATGTGTCGATACATGATTGGACAATTTGAAAAAAAAAAAAAACACCCAAGTAGGTGCTGTCAAGTCAGTTTGTCCATTTTTTTTTTCCACACATTGAGCCTGTTCAAGCATCATTATTATAAAATTTCTATTAAATTTATTTTATGTTCAATTATGCTTACAGACTAACAAACAAGTTTTCCTTTCCATAGAAGTTATAATCGAAACCATTATCTTGATTTCAACGATATTTTTGAAACTATACATATATTTTTGCCGTGCTTTTTGAAAGATTTTCAAAATAAAATTGAATCCTTAATCCTTTATTCATATTCAATACTGATGTTGTCGTTTGCATTTGAAATTTATGTCAAGCTAAGAATAACCTTTTGTAAGTGTATCTTTTCCTCCTTTTTCAATAACTTAAACTTTTAGACGTACAGATCTCATTAAAAACCTAACTATGATTAGACACAATTTGGACTTACTAGATGTTGAAAACTTGGAATTGGTCGCTTATAAATTATAAACCGTGGGGAACATGTGGTTTGAACCTCATGTTAATGAATGCCTAAAATCAAAAGGTTTAAGGAGTCGAGGGATTGTGAATTAAAAAATAAAAGAAAGATAAAGTTAAATTTCAAAAAAATTTATGTTCCATGTATTTATATATTTTGTTGGAACCATACTAGATGTACACACTTGGTTCACATTAAGTTTCACATCTCACCCCCATGTGAGGGGGATGTGAAACTTAATGTGAACCAAGTGCCCGATCCCCATGTGAGGGGGATGTGAAACTTAATGTAAACCAAGTGTGTACATTTAGCTTTATTGATTTTGTTGACTCTGTGTCAATATCTCCGTGTATGTATGTGCCACTTGAGTATTGAAAATCTCGAGAGGTAGATGGCATATTCAATCAGTTAGTGCATGATATAATATAACGCAATGATAAAAAAAGATTTTAAATTCTTTTCTTTCAGTCATATTTCACGTTATTCAATTCTCTTTATGAGCTAGATCATTAATGTTTTTGTAAAAGTTTCATGTATCAAAAGTTGAAAAAAGAAAAATGTTGAACTCATGCATAAAAAGCTTTTGGAACTTATAAATGTAGTTCGCAATTTTAGTCGAATTGAATCAACTACGCGTAGCTTAGTCTATATTCACACTTATTTCCATGCCTCATAGTTGACTTTTTAGAACCCAACTAGTCAATTTAATTAGGTTTTTTTAAGGTTTTGTTGTTCTTTTTTCTTTGTCTGAAAATGAAGTTGTACTTGTCTAGAAAGTCCAGCCACCAAATAGCGAAATATGATTGGCACAATTTTTCTTAGCACTGATAAACTGTTACAAAATCAATTCTTATCTGTGTTTTCCGACTGAATAAAATGCACGAACACTAGGAAATCTGTCCTAAGGCGTTTGTTTTCCTTGTTCAGCTGGAATCAACATAAAATTCTGTTTATTCAACCACATGGAAACCTTAGCACTGTTCTTCTTCTTCCTGTTCTTTTCCTTTACACAACCAGTTCTTTGTGCTGATGTTTGCACCCCTGCATCTTGTGATAGTGTTCAAGGGCCAAGAATCCGGTTTCCGTTCCGGCTGATAGGCCGGCAACCGGAGCATTGTGGCTATCCGGGCTTCCACCTTTTTTGCAACAACCAAAGCCAGACAATTCTTAGGCTTCCACTGTCCGGTGAATTTGTAGTAGACTACATAGATTACACTCATCAGACCATTCTTATCGATAATCCTGATGACTGTGATCCAAAAAGAATCCTGAATTTCAGTCTTTCGCGAACTCCTTTTGTGGGTACCTATACGAGGAAAATCACTTTCCTTAACTGCTCCTCCGACTGGACAGAGTACATGTCATATGATCTTTTTCCATTTTTTTGCCTAAGTGGTGAAAACTATGTTGTTATGGCTATGGCTATGGCTTCGTATTCATCAGCTCAACAGATTCCACCTTCCTGTCGCATGATTTCTAATGTTTCAGTTCCCACACAGGCACAGCGCTATGTTTCTCAGTATCAGTCATCAAGGCAAATCAGGGAGGATTTTCAGTTGACATGGAATGAACCTGGATGCAGATCTTGTGAAGCTAATGGCGGGATTTGTGGGTTCAAAGACAGTACAGTTCTTGAAGTTGGTTGCTCAAAACCTCCTAATCATGGTAGGTTTTATTCTATCTAACATGGAGTGCTGGGATTTTCCTTAGCTTTGCATCAGAATTATAGTGAAAATAACAAAAAACGAAGCCTCGTCCCAATAAATTTGGGGTTTGGATGCATCCCTTTTTTGCACTTGATTTGGTTTATTGCTAAATATAGCACAAAAATTAGGTCTGATCAGTGGGACTAAAGGAAATCCTTTTATAATATTTCAATTCCAAGACTAATTCCATGCCCCAAATAGGTTCTGAAGTTTGCATGTGAACTCTCCTAGGGAAGGACTGTTAAATTTGATTGAAAAAAATTAGCTTGTTTTGCACAACAGGGCAGGCTCAAAGCTTGTTAAAACCTCTGTGTTTAAAATTTGTTCTCATTTTTAATGTTTCAATCAATTAAAATAGATATTCATTGACAAACTATTCCTCAGAAGAGTTATTTTCTTTTCTGATTGGCACGTCTCCCATGAGTCACACACACAGAGCAGTTGGCAATGTTGAATATGATAAATTTAGCTTTGGTAGTTAAACAAACAGTGGTCAAATAGTTCTGCTGGACAGAAAGCAATGTTTCATTATAATTTATATTAGTATACATTGAAATGTAGTCACTGTCCAATCTGGTTGTGATACTCATTAATCTCGATTGTTCTTATTCTGATCCGACAAATATGCTGAAAGTGAAAAAAGATTAAGGCGTTCTTTACTTTTTCGTACTAGCATGTTCAAGTCCATTCTTTAATTCTCAAGAGCAGTCTTTTGATCATGATTGCCCTTGTGATTTAAGCCTGCTGTGTAACCTTGGAACCTGTTAGTCTTATAAGAGATTAATCTACACTATCTAAGAAAGTGATTACTGTATGTTTGGTAAACTCGATTAAATGAGATTCGACATGATAAATGCACGCGACCTTTTATTTAAATATTGACTGGATTGCAAGACCGTGAACAGTAGCTTTAATAATGTTGGAATGAGTAAAAAATGGCGTCCATAAAATATAATTTATCCATGAAATGTATACCTAATATATACCAAAGGTGACATCAGTTTGGATTGTAGTATGATGATTCAAGGAAGATTATTCCACTTGTTATACGTCTTTATCAATAGATTAAACGAAATGGTGAATAAAATAGAGCTTAAAGCCGTGTTGATATTGTTGCTGCTGTTTCTCCCCAGTATTTTGTATCCTTCAAGAATCTGTTGTTAAATTTATATTTCAGGTCTTCCCAGAAGTGCCAAATATGGGATTATCATTGGCGTCGGAATACCGGGACTCTTGTGCTTAATCGGACTTGCCTGTTTCGCATTTGGTAGGATCAGGGCTTTGAGTCACCGTAGTTTAAACATTAGTGACCTCCCTACCATTACAATCTCTCAGCAGCCGGTAGTCAGAGCTGCTGGCCTCGATGGGCCAACCATCGCGTCTTACCCCAAGACAGTGCTCGGGGAGAGCCGAAGGCTTCCAAAGTCTAGTGACAGCACTTGTTCTATATGCCTATCCGACTACGAGCCCAAGGAGACATTAAGGTCCATTCCAGAGTGCAACCACTATTTTCATGCCAATTGCATAGATGAATGGCTTAAGCTCAATGGGACATGCCCCGTATGCCGCAATTCACCGGAGAGTTCAATTGGGACGCCTTGCTCGTCAATGTCTTCCTCGTATTCATTGTCATCCTCGGACCATCATTAGTCNTCCTCGTATTCATTGTCATCCTCGGACCATCATTAGTCTGGCAGTTTTCGTTAGCGTTATACTTACATTGATATATGCATATAATGAAATTAATTGAGTTGTCAATTGACAGTTGGATTAACAAATCTCTAAATTTTGTGGAAGTTGTTGTGGGCGGGGTGGGGGTGGGAATGAAGTAAATTGGGTACCCTCCTTAAATTGGATTATATAAATCATGAGAGGCCATCCTCGTGGACTCAGAAATAAATTGGGTATCATTCTTAAAATCGATTTTAAGGTTGACTTTTGTAAGAATAGAATTAGAGCGTGCCTTTATCTGAGGGACTTTCACTAAAGAAAGACCTAGGGATAATGTTATCTAGTAGAAAATATTCATTTAGCCCGAAAGATGAGCATTCGTGAACATAGGCTCTAAAGAAAGGTGGACTCTTTCTACTATCTTATAGTTCCATATTGCACCTGTAAAGCGTGTTCCGTGAGTTCGTAGTCACACGACACCCTCCCTCCCCTTAACAAATTAATTTTAAACGTGAATTCTATCAAAGACCACAAAACTACTGTAAAAGGATAACAAAAAAATCATAAAGAACTTGGAATGAAAATTGTGCATAGGTAGAGGGCTATGTATGTTTTATAATTGAAGCACTTATGCCATTGTAACTCTATTTATTATTAATTTTAGAATTTTATTGCATCACGTTAGCATTAGAAAGAAGGTTTAACGTTGATGAATGGCTAATATTGGCAATGACACAAGGATTGAAGAAGTGTAAGCCTCATTCTAGATCAGATATATTTGAAAAAAGATGTAAATTGGTATGCTTTGATTTCATCAATATTGGTGATGTAGACGGCGACTCACAATCTATCTCGATCCAACTTTCAAAGGTCGCACCATTACAAGTATTATGATTTACTATGACATACTTTAGATTTTAGAACGATGACCAACGAAAAATATGACTTATAAATATAGTAACATATTTGGTAGCTAATATTTTTACATGACGATTTTAATAAGTTGCCTCGTTACGCAAATCTTTTTCAATCATGCTACATGTACATAATCATTCACACAATCTTTTACACCCTACTCACATGGAGGGGGGTCCTACACACAATAAAATATTCTCGCGCACTGTTTATGTGAAAAGTGTATGTACAACTGATGTACAAGCAGCTTAATCCAATCTTTTTCCAACGCAAGAGTCCACCTCAAATAAGAATATGCCCAATTCACGCAAAGAAATTCTCCCTCCAAAAAACATAGAGGGAGGAAAAAACATAAACCCCAAAACCTTCCTCTCTCTCGCATACGACTTGTTACAACCTTGGCAGCATAATAACAACGCAAGTTTTTCTCACTTTCAATTCCACTTCAAACATTAATGCAAAGGTTAGAGTTTTAACGAAAGGCTCGAATTTTATACAATGATTTTTATGCTTTTTTATGTTAAATCATGAAATCAAGAATATTATGTCTTTTTGTAGGGACTGGGGAGCGAAAATAATGGCTTATAGACGTAGTTTAACAGCTCGAGCAAACCTTCTTTATCAGCAAAGATTCGAACCCTCATTCTCATATATACACCGTGATGACAATGATCGGAAAAACCCCAGTAATAATCCCATTTCGGAAAACCCAAAAATCCCAAATTATTTCCAGCAGGGATTTCTTGGGACCCGAAATAATAGTTTTTGCAGGGTTAATGAGTCGAAAAGTTTGTTTCGAGATCATAGATTTTCGATTCCGGTTGGTTATGGGCCGGTTTTTGCGAGATATATGTCGGCAGCGAGTGTGGGTGAAGGGGCAGCGGATAAGATTGAGATTGTGAGTGATGTGGTGGAGATTCTGGCGGATAAGACAGCCGAGGCTGGGGCGGTGGTGAATGAGGTGGCGATTGCGGCGGCTGATTCGTATTTTCCGGTGGCGGTGCTCCAATACTTGATTGATTATGTTCACAATATTACTGGATTTAATTGGTGAGGGCGGTACTGTCATTTCATTAACTGGCATTTGTGTATCTTTTTCTTCTACTGTTATTTTTAAGAAATTGCTTATTAGAAAACCTAATGAATTTGATGTGATTATTTTTTGACCAGTCAATATGTGAAACTTAATTGTTGGAAATGTTATTTGTTTCAAATTTGAGTTAGAGAGGATCAGACAACGCACTATTCATGAAAATTTTAGATTGACACCTATGCTGCACTATGCATTAAAATTTTAGAATTTTAATGTAAAGCTGAAAACTTGTAAGAAGTGAAGATACTTATTTTGGAGCATGTTTGTCCAATCTTAAAAAATAGTGTTTTTGAACAATAATTAACTTTTTTTTTTCCCTGTTTTAACGTTATAGTGAGCTTATGTCGTAAGTAACTCTCAAGTCTTAACCTACTATTAATATAAGTAACTTGCTTATTTCCAACTTAGACAATTAAGAAAAAATATTTTGTTTAAAACTTATAAATAAAGTTTTTAAGCTTAGCCAGACATGCTTGTAGTAAAATTTTGTAAAGGTGAAAATTTAGCTCTCTGAGGCATGCATCAGAATCTAGCTTGAGTTGGAAGTGCATCATATTGTTGCTGAAATGTTTTAAAGATGGCTGAAATCAAGAGTTTTTTTTTTCTTGAAACTTGATTTTGTTTAGGTGGGCATCAATAATTGCGACAACCCTTGTGATTCGGTGGCTAGCTCTTCCTCTTATGGTAAATCAACTGAAAGCGACTTCAAAATTTACTGTAAGTTCTTGCACATGCTTTTTGCTCACTTGAATTTTATGTTGTTATTTCCTTTTATATTGGCAAATGCTGGCACTTTTAAGATGTTTAAATGTCGAATATTGCCTATCAAAGTCATTCTACGTCTACATGTCAGGGCCCTTGTCTTTCTCATAATATGAGAGTAAATTATTTTCCATATTGTTTATGTAATAATTGGGCCAATCAGTGCTAATTGCCAAAACCAAAATTGTGATTTCATGATTTTTGAAAATTTGGCAACAAATTGATATTGACAATTTTCCAATACTCACAATTCTGCGGTTTTTCTGGTCAAAACCTCGCAAAAGCAGGTAGTTATCTCCTTCTGTTACCATTCTCATGAAAAAAGTTGCCTTCCAAATAGACAAAAGAACGATGAACATTGGGCTGTGCACAGCATTGATGATTATAGCATCAACTCATGGCCTTTTTATGTAAGAAGGCTAGGTTAAATGATTGAATTTTTTTCCCCCTGTATTTTGTGGCACCGAGAAATGAGAATTGGTGGTGTCTCTTATATGTGAGTTACTGTTAGTGCCACTGAACTGAGATTAAAAACCTTGGATGTTTGGTCTAGAGTTCAATTGTCCTGGTAAAGTAACTCTTTACACATTCATCATAGATTTACCGAGCTTTTATTTGGAGAATTTGGTTACAGTTCTTGCGATTCTTCCAGTTTGTGATATTATCTAGTTTTAAAATATTCAGTTCAATGACCATTTTGCTTGTTTATATGTAGTAACAGAGGTTAGTAAAGTTTGTTACTTTTCTAAATGTTTTTTAGTTTCATAATTTCATTCATTTTTCCTCATTGTGTTGACGCTACATGAAAACAATGGTGTTATTCTCGGTGTACCATATTTGGTGACCTTGCTTATTTGTTTGATGTATTTAGCACGTTTTTAGTGACTTGCATATCTTATGCAGCTTCTAAGACCACAGTTGGAGGAGATCAAGGAAGATATGCAGAATAGGGTATGGGCTTCAGGCTGTAATTGGAATAAACATAATTTCCGTTTTTCTCAAACTGTCGATAATAGTTATCTGTATTGCTTCTTTATATTTTTGCAGGGCATGACTCCTACTGCTGTTGCTGAAGGTCAGGCACAGATGCAGGCACTATTCAAGGAGTATGCACCTTTCCTTTGTCACTAATGGAGAGAGATACGATAAATATCTGTTTCTGTTTAACCGTGCGGTCAAGCTTTATAACAAGCACTAATATCAATACGAGAACCCATTTCACATGTTTTTAGCTTAATGTTATAAGTTATTATGCTACTTCACATGGTTGAAGGGATTTTGTGCGTTGTGCAGTTACCCTATTAAAATGCTATAGAAATTGTTCACCTTACAATTATATAATGTGCTAAAAGATTATTGTATCAGAGAATGATGTGAACACAGTGATATGGTTCTGATTCTGTGGTCTAGCAGTTTAGTAACTTGATTTGAATCAACTTTTGTAGAAGAGAGACTTCAAAATAATGCATAATTTTAATTGGATAGCAGAAAAGTGATCTTAAAACTGATGCAAAATAATAGAACCTATGAGCAAAAAGTTTTAGTAACTTGATTTACATCAATTTTCCCATAATGGTTTTAGAGTAATGATATCTGTGACCAACTTTAGAGCTTTTATGTTGGAAACTTCATGGAAGCTCTTCTAATATCAGCACTTTATTTTTTTAGGAATTTACTAGGTGCTTGTATTTTGACTGAGCTGAGGGGGAAAGAAAGGGAAAGTTTTCATTTTGCCTTTGTTTTAAGAATCAGTCCAATAATTTATTCAGTAGCGAAGCTTTGGAAAACTAATTATTGCTTTGATCGTTTGTTTTGCTTCCTACTGATGGGCTATGGCTGTAATTGAACTAAGTTGTTGCTAACAAAGCTTGTTTATTTAGCCATGGGAACTGAGAATGAGCTTGGTTGTAGGTTTATAGGCTAACGGGCTAATTTAAAATTCGTTTTCTGAAAAACTTTTTCTTATTTTTTATTAATTGTGACTTGTTTTCAGAAATCAAACAGTGGTTGTAATTTACTGCTTTTACTCTGATTAGGAAGTGATTCAGAAAAAATTCTAAAGATGGATTCTAGATCCATTTCAGCTGATTCCGAAATATTTAACTAAAACTGTATTTGTTTATTTCTTCTGAAGTGAAATTGTTCACATCCAAGTGTTGGTTTCTAGGTCAAATCTCAATGGAAAGATTTATGTTTGTAGGTCAAAACTCAATGGAAATATTTATTTTTGTTCAGATATAAATAATATGAACATATTTGAGACCGAAGAAGCTTGAGTGGTAGCATGATGCAAATATCAAGCTCGCAGGCTGAGTTCAGAGTCTTCAGACCATTGAGCTTGGAATCTCTAAGCTTCTTTAGATTAATAACATACTCTATGGCATTAAGATCAAGGTAGAAGAGGCACAAGATTTCACTATAATAAGTAATAACAAGCCAGCCATCAGTATTGCTCACAGTGCAGTTCAACTTGGTCGTGCAGATATGTAGAAATGGATTGTCATTTCATTGAAGAAAAACTAAACAGCAGATTAATGTGCACTCCCTATTTATCTATCAAAAGTCAAATAGCCGACATGTTGACTAAGGGATTTTAAGTGTCAAAGTCATTAAAAACAAGTTGGGAATGAAGAACACAGTCCCCAGCTTCACGGGGTTGATGGAGAATCCTCTGGCGGCTGGCCTGTATTGGCATATTTGAATTATATAGATGGTATAGGTTGTAAATATTGAATTGTGATTGTTTCCATATTCGGACAGTTCAGCAATCTTTTCTCTTCATCAGTGATTTCCTGGGCGATAATTGAATTCTTCCCCTTTTGCTTCTTCATAAAATTTACATTTGGTTGTACTCCATTCAGTGAATAACAAGGAGAAAAATTCACAATGCCTAGGCTTTTAACATATAATTTGCATATGATTTTTTAAGCTGATAAAATTACGTATTTATTGTCGCAGATATGGTGTTACACCATTTACTCCATTGAAGGGACTTTTGATTCAAGGTCCCGTATTTGTCAGTTTTTTCCTCGCTGTAAGAGTACATTTCTCTTCACCATACCTGACAGTGTTTTCCTTCCATCAATTGTTTCACTTGTTATATGTTTTGTCATTTTCACTGTTTATCTGATCATTCTGTGTGTAGATA
>CAIGRT010060800.1:4013-24114 GCA_903798405.1 Fraxinus platypoda | reverse complement strand
CATTTTGCCCAGCCCTAGGTGCATCAACCCCCTGTTCTGTTTTTTACCCTCTTTGAGTAGCAGGGTTCCAAAGAATTTGTGAGAAGCCGCATGATTAAAATATATCTTCATTCCTTTTTTGTTCTATTTTTTTTATATTTTTAATTATGATTTAGACTTATAATAAAAAAAAAAAAATAAGAAAAGAGACGGAACGGTCCCGGGTGGGGCCCATTTAGTAGGGAACATCGCCGGGCATTTTGCCCCATCTATTTGAAGTTTGTACAATAATGTTAAACCCCCCAAAATCCCTATAATATTATAAAAATCCCCATACTCTCTCATCTTTTCTTCTTTACCCCCTATGTTTCCCATATATTGCAAATTTCCCCATACTCTCTCTTTTCTTTTTCCTCAAGCCACGTCTTCAGTCCACCTTGAAAAGACTATTAAACTCCCCCTCTCGGTTAGATCTCTGGCTGGGTTACTGGGTATTCGAAATTTTCAATTCATGTAATTCTTCCAATCGATGCCTCTATTTATATATGTTGATATGTTTGCATTTATGGGTTAAAAGTGATCGTCTTAAATGGGTTTTGAATTTCATCCATCGAGAATCATATTAACGTTTTAAAAAAAATTTCTAATTATTTATATTATTTTCTTGAGTAGATTTGGAAGAACAGTAAGTGAAGATGTCGAAGGTGGCGATAGAAATGCCTCCAAAGGGTGGGTTCAGCTTTGATTTATGCAAAAGGAATGAGATGCTTGCGGCAAAGGGTTTAAAGCAACCATCTTTTCTCAAGACTGGGACTACCATTGTGGGCTTAATTTTTAAGGTCATGGTCTTTTTCATTTTTAATTTGAATTTTATTACAATTTCTTGATTGCTTTGTATTTTTGGGCTTATTTCATATAATGGTTTGGATTATTTTGATTGATAAACATGGGTTGGTGATTAGGAGGTTATTAATTTTGGTTAAAGTTATGGACTTTTTGAAGGAGGTGCTGTGCTTGAGTTATTATTTCGAATTGTACTATTATTGCTTTGTTTGATTGTACTTAATTTGCTTTAATTGTGTTCCTTTTGTGAAGTTCCTTGCTAATCAATTGCTTACTACTATGTTACCTTGAAGAAATGGAAAACTTTATGTACTTAAATGTATTCAGATTTAACTGTTGTGAAATTCTCTTTTATCTTTCACAATAGTACGCGGGAAAACAATGTTTTATGAGGTTTAAGAACTCATCCTATTATGTTTAAAAATGCAAGTAAATTTCGACATTCTCTTATTGTTTGTCAAGTTGCCCTGTTTAATATGTGACAATAGGCAACTATTGTCGAGTTGAAGGAAGGCTGGCTTGAACTTACTGTGTATATCATAACTTTATGTGTCTTTATTGTTGGTGAATTATTTCCAAATATTAAGTGCTGGCACTAGATAAGTATAGTTCAAGGCATTTCTGAGTTTTTGCAAGTTGGAACTGGAAAATATCTTTTGTGTGTAGTGTCTTATATCATTTTTAGCTACAGAATCTCGTAACATTCTCTTCTGGCATTGTTCTGCAACTGTCTTTGGAGGGATTTGGGGGGTGTCTTAAGCTTTTCTTGAGAGTTTTATGTGGTGGATTTACAAGGAGCTGCATCATATCATAGTTTTATCTCCCTGTCTAAGAATTTAGGTTGATGCCTGTAAAAGTGCTTGTAGTGGACCTTTATGCTTGTTATGGTCAGTTGGATGTCAGGGGTATTGTTGTTCTTAGATGGCAGTAAAACTATAGTCTGAGATAATTAAAACTTAATTAATCTTCCTTTTTCCTCTCTCCCTCTTTTTTTTTTCCCCCCTTGTTAAAGCATTGGAGTTCATAAGTTATCCCTTATTGTGCAGTTGCAATGTTCCTTTTCTGTTTTATGTAATGTGGTGGAATGGATTGATAGCCATGTATGCTAATACAAATATATAATAGAGATTTCGTGGGGTCTATAAGCCTTGTGGATGTTGACACTTAATGGGAATGAACTTGTCAAAAAGAAAAAGGACAGTGTGTGTGAACTTGAAAATTTTCATGATATAGAAAGGACATTGCAAAAACAAATGTCACAAAAAATTAAAATTGAAGTGAAATTCCGTACACCGTGGTCTTTCATTGATGGTAGTAATTAGGTATATCTATTAAGTTCCAGTTGAAGATTTTGATAGCGTTCTGAAACCCAGTATATTTCTGAATGTATAATATTGCATCTTTGTTGTTCCTCATGTTGAGAATTCTTGCATGGGGTCGATTAAAAAGGATGTATTGATGTTGAATTAACTCACACTTTTATATTGACTTGTGTGCTGCAGGATGGTGTTATTCTTGGAGCAGATACACGGGCCACTGCCGGGCCCATTGTTGCAGATAAGAATTGTGAAAAGATTCATTACATGGCCCCTAATATTTATTGCTGTGGAGCTGGTACTGCTGCTGATACAGAGGCAGTAACTGGTATTATTTACAACCTCTTAGTTCAATTTTATGTATACAAATTTGCATGGCTGATTTTTTATTTGAGAAAATGTCCAATTTCTTGATGGCGTTGCTTTTACTAGACATGGTCAGTTCTCAGCTGAAGCTACACCGGTATCATACTGGTCGCGAGTCCAGAGTGGTTACAGCTCTTTCACTGTTGAAGTCTCATCTTTTTAGGTCAGCTTATGAGTACAGAACTTGTTTGGCTAATAGAGAAGATTGTGATTCTAAATGACCTTAACATTTTGTGTCTTAACCAGATACCAAGGACATGTTTCAGCTGCTTTAGTGCTTGGTGGAGTTGATGTCACTGGCCCTCACTTGCACACCGTAAGTTACTTTCCACACACAGGATTTTACAATATATTGCTTTCTATATTTTTACATATAAGGTATAATATTATTAAATGACTTCCCAGATATATCCGCATGGTTCGACAGACACATTGCCATTTGCTACAATGGGCTCTGGCTCTCTTGCTGCAATGGCTGTTTTTGAATCAAAATATCGTGAAGGGCTTAGCGTAAGTTCTTTTGTTCCTAGCATTGGATACTTTGAACCACCTTGTCTAGAAGTTTAAGGCTATTAAAGTGGACACATTTAATTAAATTTATTCTTCAACATGCCCCATTACATGCAGACTGGATTCATTTTTCATTAATTGCCTAATGCGTTCAAAATTTTTATAAATGGGTGGCAACAAAACTTGATCCAAGAGTTTTGTTACATTGATACCATGTTAAACCATCTTGTCTAAAAGCTTAAATGGTTAGAGAAGCAACACATTTATTTAGCCTATGTTTGGCCCATTTTTTCAAAAATTCATTTTCGACGACACATTCTTCCATAAAATAATATTACACGTAAATTGAAAACTTTTCCTTATTTTCTAACCACAGATTTTCCAAAAAAAAATCACTATTTTAAAACTCATTTTCTCCCAAATTTCCATTAAAATGGAGCCCAAACAAGGGCTTAGTTGAACTTAGTCTTTAATACTTATAAATACAAATTCTTCATGTTGATTGAATAAATGATTTTATAGAGGGACGACGGGATAAAATTAGTAGCTGAGGCCATCTCCTCAGGCATATTCAATGACTTGGGAAGTGGAAGCAATGTTGATATCTGTGTAATAACACAGGTTTGTCTTTGTAATCTTCGGTAATGTTCACCTATTATATCTAAGATGCCCTGATTGAAAGAATCTTGTTGATGCTTTGTTTTTCAGGGAAATCAAGAGTACCTAAGAAACCATTTGTTGCCAAATCCTCGTACTTATATCAGCGAACAGGGTTATTCGTTTTCAAAAAAGACCGGTTATTATCTTCATTTCCTACTCGTTCTTGGGGAAAAAACAATACACCCTTGATAATGCTTTTCGCAAAGTGGTATACTTATTATAGGTTCGTTTACGAGGTTGCTGATATTTGTTGTGCTTGCAGAGGTGTTGATGACAAAGATTACACCACTCAAAGAGATTGTTGAAGTGATTGAAGGAGGAGATGCAATGGAAGAATGAGGTATTGTGGTTAAAAAGTGCCCCGGAGTTATTTCTTCGAAAACGTCTCATTATCAACTTCACCATCGCGTGTCCCATTTTGTACGGACGGTTGACGACCTTGAATATGCTAAGAGAAATCGGTTATCTTATGTATGTTGTGACTATTGTTAGACTGGATATTCTGTTTTCTTTTTTTATCCGTATCTAATTTTGTTTCAAATATGCTCTAAGTTAAAACATGACATCCGTTCAATTATTTGCGAAGTACGTTGATTAAGGACTAATTAAGGGAGCGACTTACATAGATAAACATGTTTTGCTTGGACTTCCCGTCCAAAAAAGCAACGGGGTCTTGATAGAACAAATCATAGGAGAGAAAGGTAGACCTCGAATTTGACATAATTTGTTGTAGTTTTTAATGATATAGTTGTTTTACATGTTTTTAGCTAAATTTGGCAACGAGGTGGATGGTGTATTACATGTACATAACAACTTATATAATAGTTTACCAACAGATGATGTGACGAGATTTAATTGGATCAAAATTTTATCAATCGAATAATTTTTTCACTTACATTTTGACACATCGTCATTATGTAAAAATATTATGTAAATAGTTATCTACAAGAAGCATTTTTCAGAAAAATAAATAAATCACGTAGACGATTCCAAATCTTATTTTACATTACGAGTCATGATGCAGTCTTTAAGTCTGGTTTTTGCTTCACCCCTAGAGTTTGTTCTGTTTGATATCTGTTCTTTGACAATTGCGAGTCATGTAATTTTGAATTCCATTGTGATAACAAATTGGCCATACACCAACATGAGTAGCCGTATCACATTAAATGTTAAGAGAGTTAGATCCGGTATGTGCCTCTATAATTCGTCCACAGTTCGTGGACATTGACTAATGCAAGACTTTAAAAATAAAAAATAAAAAAAACACACATACACACACACAATTGCCTTCAAATTGATCATTTTGATCTAATGTCCATGGTGGGCATAAATTATAATACACACCGTGGACGTGACATCTGGTGTTGTCATGTGGCAACACCAAATGTTGTTACACCCATGATAAAACATTATAACTCATGTCCACCATGAACATTAGATCATTTATGTGTAATGAGAATCCTAGATTACAAAATATTAATAACACGAAGAAGAAACTTAACACAGAAAAAGTGGATATATGGGTCGAATAGAGAATGTCATCTAACCTTTTTCCATCCGTCAGGATTACTAGGCACCATTATTTTAATCTTTTTTTTTTTTTTTTAAGATACCTATGTATTCCTACATATTACAGTAGCTGTATATTAGACAAATTGACAAATTTCGAGGTCTATTCTACCGTCACAACATAATAATAATAATAATAATAATAATAACACGATGTCAGAATATTAGTCAATTATGTTGAAAAATAAAATTCTAAAAATAAAATAAAAAATAAAATTTTGAAAAAATAAGAAAAATAAAAATAAAAGTAGTTAAATCTCTATTGATTTTTCAAATAAAATTCTCAAAATAATATATTTAAATAAACAACGATAAAAATTATAAAAAAATTCAAGTCATTAATTTTTATTTTTTATTTCCTATGTTTTGTGCGCTTAATTTATTATTTGTTTTATTTTACTTTTGTAATAAAGTAAAATTATAAAATTCATCAATTTTAAAATGTATATATTACTTGATAATATATTAACATAAAATTATTTTATTAAGTAATCTAATTTCATGGATAAAATGTTAAAAAATAATTTCTCAAAGTTTCAAACTAAACGTGTTTTCAATTTTACAATTTTTTACAATGACAATAAAATAAGTTTTCAACAATTTTAAAATAAACTCTCAAAATAAAAAACTGAAAATAAAGTCAAAACTCAGAACGGAAATGCAAATCAAGCTTATATTTGGCCCCCATTTTTTTGAAAAATTCATTTTCAGTAACACATTCTCTTATAAAATAATTTTACACATAATTGAAATTTTTTATTTTTACTTTTTAATAACATATTTTTTAAAAAATCACAGTTCCAAAACACATTTTCTTTTGAAAATGGGGCTCAAACAGGGGTCAAATGAGCCCTAAATATTGTCTGGACCAAAATTAAATAAAATAAAGCTGGGGGACTGGTTGGTGGCAAATTGTGATTGTTTCTTTCTTTTATTTTTTTCCTGTATTCCAATTCCTCTTCTGGTTCGAAGTTTGGACTCCTAAGAGGTACACGGTACGATCTCCAACTCTACCCCCACAATTTTACATCTTATCTCATAATCTTCGTTCCTATATATATATATATATTCCTTCAATCAATTATTGAATATTAGTTTTGTGGGTTTTAATCACTATTCTCTTAATCGTACTTTCTGAGCTACTATAAACAAAACCAATCAAAAAACCCCTAATGCATAATCGTCTTGTCCCCTTTTGCTTCCATAATTCTTGAATTATTGGTTTAGAGTTGCAAAAAAGGATCTTTATAACGAAAACTTTGTATTGTGTGAGAATTTGAGGGTGTATATATATAATATTTAATTAATGGCGAGTGCGGATGAGGATGATGCTGTTTTGAGCGATGTTGAGGCCGATGATCCGGTGCCTATTGATATAAAAATCCCTTCGCCGGAAGCTGTTTCGGTGGAGAGATTCCAGGACGTTCTTGCGGAGCTTGACCGGGAGAGGCAAGCCCGTCAGGCTGTGGAGAACTCCAAGAATGACCTGGAGGTTCAGTTTAATAGGCTTAAAGTTCTTTGCCACGAGGCGATCAAGAAGCGCGATGAGAGCTCGAGACAGCGTGATGAGGCATTGAGGGATAAGGAGGAGATGTTGGGGAAATTGGAGAAGGTTTCTGGGGAATTGAGTGAGGAAATCAAGTTGAAAGATGAGGCCCTGAGACAAAAGAGTGAGGTTTTACTACAATTAGAGGAGTTGGGGAAAGCAAAGGAGTTGTCCCGGGTGGAAATGGAGACAGGGTCATCAATGTTAGTTAGTGGAATTGAGAAGATATCGAAGAAAGTTAGTAGTTATAAGGATTTTGGAGTAAATGGATTGCCAAGGTCAAATAAGTACACAGGACTGCCATCAGTGGCATATGGTGTAATTAAGAGGACGAATGAGATCGTAGAAGTGCTTTTGAAGCAGAATGAGTTGAATGTGAAGTCAAGGAATGAGGCTAGGGAGTTAATGGAGCAGAGGAATTATGAGATTGCCATTGAAATTTCTCAGCTCGAGGCAACCATTGGTGGGTTGAAAGAGGAGGTGGGGAACAAAAGTGAGGAAATTGAGAGCTTGAAGAAGTCTGTGGATGAGAAAAAGGGGCAAGTAGCTGAATTGGAAAGTGAGTTTTTTGAGAAGCAGGAGGCATTGGATAGTGAAGTGTCGAGGTTGAGGCTGTTGGTGAGCGAGTACGAGTCGAAGATTGAGTCACAAAGGCCGTTGTTGGCGGATCAATTGAATTATGTATCAAGAATTCATGAAAAGATGTTTGAAATTATGAAGATTGTTGATGCTAATAAATCCCCAGAGTTGTCCGAATCGTTATTCCTCGCACAAGAAACAGATTTAGAGGAAAATATTAGGGCATCTTTGGCAGGAATCGAGTCTATATATGAATTGAGTAAAATTGTTGTTGAGAAAACAAGGGATTTGATGGAGCAGAGGAGTCGTGAAGTGAAAAGTCTAAATGAGACGGTTTCCCAATTAGTTAAGGAGAAAGAACAAATTGGCTCTTTATTGAGAAGTGCTTTGTCAAGAAGAACGTCAGTGGACTTGTCATCAAAAACAAATGAATTGTTTAAAGTTGCAGAGAATGGATTACGAGAGGCTGGGATAGATTATAACTTCAGCAAACATCTTGGAGAGAGGAAGTTTCAAGATTCAAAAGATATATCGGGTGTTGGGGAAACAGAAGAAGATGAAGTTTATGCTCTTGTAAGTATGTTTTATAGTGTTAGTTTCGTGATGAACTCTCATTCTTCTTTTTCCGCTTATTAATCACCATTCTTAATGCAGGCTAGTGCACTGGAGGATATCATTAAACAATCTCAGCTTGAGATCATTGAGCTAAAGCATTCCGTGGAGGAACTCAGGTAACCTACTTTAGATATGTATTTTGTTATTATCAATTCCTCCTTTCTCAGATGATTGAATAAAATATGGCATAATGCACTGATCATTAATAGAGAGTAAAATAAATTATAAATGTATCGAGATACTTTCTAAGAATGTACATGACATAGAATGGAATGTGTGACACATATACCTTGTTTATCTATATCATCTAAAAACACGCAAACATTCGGCATGTACATATGATGCACAGAACAATTTCATTCTAATTTTAACATTTCTAAAAATGTGATCGCTGATGCCATTATGTTCATCTAATATCAACAGTAGCCAAACTAATACTTGGTAATTTGTGCTATAATCAATTTCAAAAGCTGTGATATTACTGATATAGTTATGTTTTTCTCATCTCAAATGTAGGCAAACAATTATTGACATCTTGATATTTCGATAATAACATACAATATTTTAAAATGGTCCACGTTGATTTGTTATGCACAAGGAATTTGTTTAAACGAGAAAAACATTGACCTGAGCTATTGTAACATGGGTAATTTTCATGCTACAATATAATATTGGATCTTAAATTTGTTAGTTATTTTTGCAAAGATATTCTAGGATCTCTAACATTTTCTTTGGACCTTATTTTCTCATATTTCCATTTAGTGAATTTCTTGGTTGATGAGTTTAAGAGCTTATAGATATCGAATTTTCTCATTTATGTATTTGGTTTTTCTTACTGTAATTAAGACTTATATTTTGCCTTTTAATTTCTTTCTAGAAGTTTGAGATCCTCTATATAGTCCTTTTTAAGGTTTTCTCCGGTTAATTCCCTGAATGGTCACTGAACTTTTCTTAAAATTTCCACGTGGTCATTGAACTTAAAAACTACCCCCGCTAGTCACTTAACTTTGAAAATTGGTACCTTATCCATCACTTCGTAAACGACACTTGCAAAATTGGAAGAATTTGATGACGTGTCTAACGGTATGGCTTACGTGGCACGTCTTTGTAATAAAAAGATGCCAAATTACAAAGGTGCATCCTAAGTGGACAAGTTGCTGTTGCCCAAATCAACTTCTCCACTTAGGATTCACCTTTGTGATTTGACATCTTTTTATTACAATGACGTGCCAAATAAGACACGTCATCAAATTTTTCCAATTGTGCAAGCACTGTTTACGCAGTGATGTATGTGGTACCAATTTTCAAAGTTAAATGACTAATGGGGGTAGTTTTTAAGTTCAGTGACCCCGTGGGAACTTTGAGAAAAGTTAAGTGATCATTTAGTGAATTAACTCAGTTTTCTCCTTAATTTTCCTTTGAAAACTTTGAAGTTGACATGAAATACATTTTATACTTCTTGGCTCTTTCACTTCTGACTGCATCAATATTAGCTATAAAAAAGCTTTGTTTAGGAATTTTTCATTACAACTTGATGAACTCGTAAACAAGTAAGAATCATTAGTTTATGATGAGACTCTAGAAGGGAAAACACAAGAAGGCAGACTTGTAACTTTTGAGTACAATGTAGGATTGTTCTGTATGCCGGGTGTTCTCAGAGCAAACTAGTATTGACTTTTATTAAAAAAAATTGTGTAAATTGAGACTTTCCACCTGTTTAAGAAGTGTATCAGGTGGAAAACAAGTTTTTGAACTCGAATTCCTCTCTGGTCTTTTTTACTTTTGATGAAGATTCTACACAGTTTTGGACTAGGCTCCTAACAGTAGTATGGCTACTGAAGAAAATAACTATATATCTAGCCTTATACCAGCCATAATTTTGCTGAAGTCATTGAAAAATAATCTCTATTGTTTGATGCTTGTCCAAATTCCTTAGGATCCGCCGCTGAGTTTTCTGCCTTTGGTCTGTTAAGTACTCAGATAATTTTCAGATTTGCAATGTTGTTAGTGGGATATAGAAAATATCCTATTTGGAAATTTTTCAGCGCACATAAACCTTCCGCAAGGAATGAATTTCAAAAGCAAATTCATACAGCCAATTTTTTTACAGGTGAAATTTCGTGTTGATCATTTAGTGGGAAGCTAAAACTCTAGTACGAGTTCTTCTCCAACACAAGGAATTTAGATGCAAGAAGTACTTGCTTAAATGGGAAAAATAAATAAATAAATAGGAGCTATTGTGGCACAATTGTTCATTACTTAGTAGACAAGTTTGGAACTTGTAATTAGGAGAATCAAAATATTGCTTTTGCGAATTATATATTCAGTTTTCCAAACCTTGATTATTAATAAGCAAACCTTTTAACTTCTCCGTTCTTGAAAAAAAAAAAAAATGGTTTTGCTGAATTAGTCTTTTTTAATGGCTTATTCCCCTTGGTGTTCATGTAAACTAAGCGCCTGTTTGAGCTCCATTTTTGGCTAAGAATGTATTTTGGAATAGTAGATTGATGGAGAATGTGTGGTTAAAAAAATAAGAAATTTTTTTTTAGGTTTGCGTGTAATATTATTTTATTGAAGAATGTGTGGTTGAAAAGAAGTGAGAGAAAAATGTATTTTGGAAATAATGGGGTCAAACAAGGGCTAAGCAATCGACATGGATTGAAGCCAATTTTCCTATCATCATGCTTTTTCCTGCATCAATTAGCCTTAATTTAATCGACTATTTATTTGTATGATAAGATATGAATGAATATAAACGATGGTGATTTTGTTGATTTACTTCGTTTCTTTTTGTATTATTCTCTCTTTGATATGGCAGTTATAGTATTTTCTAACTGTCAATATGTCTACGTACTAATTTAAGGGCAGAGTCAAGTTTATTCAAGGAGCATGTGGACGCTCTATCCAAGGAGCTCAACAAGTGGAAACAACGTGTGGAAGAGCTTGAAGAAAAGGAGAAAGTGGCAAACGAAAATGTAAGTTATCATTATTTGGTCCTTAAATGATATCAACAATATTAAAATTCCAATATTTGATTTTCTTTATCTCCTGACAATTGTTTGACAATGCACAGGACTCAAGATTTCTTCCTTGTCCTTTATGCATGCATCATTCTCAATTCTGATATTTGAAAAATCTTAACTAGGTTGAAGGTCTTATGATGGATATTGCAGCTGCTGAAGAAGAAATCACACGGTGGAAGATGGCAGCTCAACAAGAAGCTGCAGCAGGGAAAGCAATCGAACAAGAGTATGTTGCACAGGTATGTTAAGAAAGGGCGACTCTGCTTTTCTGATTTCTCATCCGTGGTTATTTTTGTGAACTTGATGGGGTTTATGATGCCTCGTGCTTACAGTGAATGAAATCTTGAATGAACTTTCTGTGCCCAAAGATAAGCTAGAATAATTTTGTTTTGGTTTCAGCAAGCAAAATTTTTTAGTGCATGTTTAGCAAAGCTTATAATTTTTTGAAGCTGGTAAAACGTACTTTTTATCCACACATTTTGTAGGACCCGCAACTTACTACCCACTTATTATCCACACATTCCATATGACCCACAACTTATAAGTACCACCAAACAAGCACTTATTGCAGTCTCCAAATTGTAGCTTCTCTGTTATGACCATATTTATTAAGCCCACAGTTTCTGAAGAGTTCTACGTAATGAGAAGTTCTTACTGAACTTCTTTGCTCCATCTTTTATCATTCATGTTCTCAGCCATGATTCCAGAGTCGTAAAAGTTACTTTAGGAATGGAAAAATAAGACTTAATCTTATGTATGTGCTTCTGCAGTTGGAAGCTGTGCGCCAGGAACTCGAGGAGGCAAAAAAAGCTGTAATTGAATGGGAGAAAAAGCTGAAATTCAAAGAAGAAACAGCAGCGGCAGCCATGGCAGCAAGAGATGCCGCTGAGAAATCATTAAAATTGGCAGATACGAGGGCGTCTAGGCTGAGAGACAGAGTCGAAGAGCTGACTCATCAACTCGAAGAGCTAGACTCCCAAGAAACCTCGAGAATGGGCCTAACTCCACCAAGATATGTATGTTGGCCATGGCAATGGCTCGGCTTGGATTTTGTCGGCTCACGTCCTTCTGCAACACCACACCAAAGTGCAAATGAAATGGAACTTTCTGAACCCCTTCTTTGATTATCTTTCTCTTAATGTTTTTTTCCTTCCTTTCTCTTTGTATTTTTTGTGAAACTTGAGAATTGATACAGTTTAGTTTGTTAGCATATTTGTTCTCCAAATGTTGTTAGGTATTAGTTGTACTTTACTACAAACCATGAAAAATGAAAATCTTCTTGATTCAAGGTACAATACAGAGGCAGTTTAAAGGATTGTTTGTATGCAAGTGTATCTATTTTCTGAAGATTATTCTACAAGTCTTTTTAACTTTTAGAATAATTCTCCACTTAATTTATTTCTCGCCTATCTTTTTTGACTTATAATTAAATGCCAAAAATGAGTGAAACTGGCTTATATGATGGGTTCATCTCAATTTCCCATGAACCTGGCTCCAAGTGGGTGGGGGTGGGGGCAGGGCACAAGTTGAATTGTGGGCAAGTGTAAGCCCACTTCTTCTTGTCCATGGAAAATAAAAAGTACAGCCATTAATTGCCAATTTACAACCACGGTCTGTTGAAATAAGGATTGTTGATGTTGAAATCCATGTGAGAAATTACTTTTTGAGTGCGGATCGAACATTTGCAAAATATTTGGACTAGTCAACTTGTTCAGTTATTATACAAGAGAAAAAGGTACTCAAATAAACTTTAATAATATCACGGGACTTAGCCTTTATTGTATAAGATTTTGTACTTTTAAGTCCACGACCATTTTGTCTCTATAGTGTGTCGATTAACTAAATATCAAATTGTATTCTTGATTCAACTCGGCTCAATTGAACCCACCAAGGTTAGCTAGCAAACTCATTTTTGATCCCCCAAACTTGGCAACGTATCTTCCTTTGCTATCAAGTACTTATTTGATTTTGATTTTTTTTTAAGTTACTTTTCTTTAAACTCATTTGCAATTACATATTCTCTCAATAAAATAATTTTACACACGAATCTATAATTTTTTTCTATTTTTAACTACATATTTTATTAAAAAGGAATATTTTTCACAAAAATTCACTTCTCAGAAATCAAGATCAAACGAGGGCTAAAATTCTTAAACTCTACATACCAAATATGCTAATTTTCCATTTTGTTGAGTTTCTCTTTGACTTGAAAGCCTCTAATATTGATTTGATGTCATTTTTTAATAATATTTTTCTCATTTTAAGCCACCATCTTGGAGTGGAAAAGATATATTTAAAATGAGTTAAAAGATTGAAGGTCACCCAACTTTGAGTAAAATTTCATTTTAACCATTCAAATAACTTTTTATCCAAACTCATCATAAGGTCACAAAAATTAACTTCCTTCGAATCCTTTCCTCATGGAAGACATACTTGCTTTTGTCGACTCCTCCTGGTGACAATAATTTTGTTCGAGAACAATTCAAATTCTAACTTTTTAACGCTAAGATCGTGTTCTTAAAGACAATTATTGCTAATTTGGACTTTTAAACAGTTGCGTTAACATTTATATGGTCTATGTAAGAAAATTCGTCTGTCGCATAAAAAGTAAAACACTAGATTTTGTGACAATATCGTTTAAATCAAAAGAAAGTGCATAACTAAAATGAAACTTCTCATAATTGGGTGACCTCTCCGAGTCTCCAGCATATTTTAGACACATAATAAAAATTTAATAAAACCCTTCTTGAATCTTAATGGGGCATCCCATAATGACGTGGCAAGTTTGACCAATTCTTGTTTCACATCTATGAAATTGCCAACCTGTCCTTTTTACTTTTTTCTGGCTTACCTGCGAGGCTACGTCTCTCTCTCTCTCTCTCTCTCTCAAACATTCATATGAACCCTTTGAACGTGTATTCTGTTGTATGTATTGATCATTCATACATGATCACAAGAATAATCAAATGACTGCTGCAATTGCCCAACAAACAATAAACGATTTCGTGTTAGTATTTCTTTTTTCTCATTGAAAATGTTGGAAGGTATTATATGGTTGAATTGAATTTCCCATGCACTTTTTCTATTATTCTTGCTTCTATATGTGGAAAATATGTCCCCATGATAATATCTATGTTTTTATGGGAGGTTACTCAGTCGTATTTGCGTTTTATTTCTTATTTTCTTTATGTAAAGGGAGGATTTTTGACAGGCGACGGTCAAGTTTTAGGTAGGAATATAGCAGCAATTTTTGAATTGTAATTATATATTTGATTGTTTCCTTTAGCTTTCCTTGAAGAATCCTTGTGTGGGTATCTTTGAATTTTGAATTTTCTTTGAAATGTTTTTAGCTTCGATATTTATTGTTTAGAATTTTGATGTTTTGGGATTTATCTGAAAAGGGTTATTATTTAGGTTCTGAAATTTCAGCTAAAGTTTCTCGTTTTGATATGAATTTTCACTTGATGTTTGATATGGGGTTTATTGGAAAAATCCTCAAATGGGTTTAATCGGTTTTACAGGGTGGGAGTTTAACTTTTGAAATGTTTAAGGAAGAGGATAAGGATGAGCCATCAATCGGTAATAGGAAAACATACTCACGATCGGTTTCGTGGAGTGATCGATCACCAAGAAAGCCGAATTATAGGCCACAATGGAACAGCAAGGCTCGGGCTTGTTTGCCGCCCCTTCATCCTCTGTCAATCACAAGACCGAGCATTGAGGAATGGCCAAGAGCTGGCTCGGACGACCTTGGCATATGGCCAAATCCCTCAACTCCCGGTGCAAGGCTTGGATCGATGACATCCCGTGAAAATATGAGTTCGGATCAACCTCCTAGAGAATTTGAATTCAAGAAAGACAAGCTCGCTTTCTTTAATAAGGAATGCTCAAGGATTTTGGACCATATATATTTGGGAAGCGATGCTATTGCAAGGAGTCGTGAAATTCTCCAGCAGAATGGAATTACCCATGTGTTGAACTGTGTGGGGTTTGTTTGTCCTGAATATTTCAAGAATGAGCTCGTGTACAAGACACTTTGGCTCCGTGACAGCCCATCAGAGGATATTACAAGTATTCTGTATGATGTGTTCGATTATTTTGAAGATGTTCGAGAACAAGGTGGTCGTGTTCTTGTTCATTGTTGCCAGGGGGTGTCTCGATCAACCTCTTTGGTCATTGCGTATCTTATGTGGAAAGAGGGACAGAGCTTTGAGGATGCATTCCAGCATGTTAAAGCAGCCCGAGGAGTGACTAACCCGAATTTGGGATTTGCTTGCCAACTTTTGCTGTGCCAGAAACGGGTACATGCTCAGCCTGCAAGCCCCACTTCTGTACTTAGGATGTATCGAATGGCGCCCCACTCCCCGTACGATCCCCTTCATCTTGTGCCAAAAATGTTGATTGATCCGGGTGTAAACAAACTCGATTCTCGTGGGGCATTCATTATTCACATTCCTTCTGCTATATTTGTCTGGACAGGAAAGCATTGCTTCTCAGTGATATCGGATAATGCCTCTGCAGCTGCCTCTCAAGTTATTCATTATGAAAGGGCCCAGGGTCCCATAAAAACCATAAAAGAAGGTGAGGAGACGTCTGAATTGTGGGATGCTCTCGGCTATGAGAAACAGTTAGCAGATGAGTCATCTCCCAGGGCTGACACTCTTGCTTCTTCCTCTCATCAATGTAATGGTAAGAGGAAGGTCGATGAATATGATGTCGATTTTGAGATATTCCAGAAAGCACTTTCCGGTGGGGTTGTTCCACCTTTTCCATTATCGGGGACCGAATCTGAGACATGTCTTCCTGCTAGAGAAAATGGCTGGAGCAGATTGAGAAGGAAATTTGCTAGTGGTATCGTAAAAGAATTAATAACCTCATCTAGATTGAACTACAACATGACCCAAACACATGATAACCTGGATACGATAGAATCTTGTAAAGAAGTCGAAGCCTTTGTCCCTTCTTCTGATCTTTTAATGCCTCCCAGTCCTCAGTGCGATTCACCGGATTCCTTTGCTTCTTATGCAACCAGTAGCCCGGGATGGATGAAAACTAGGTTTAAAGAAGTGGAATTTTCGGCTTGTCCTACCGTTACGTCTTTGTCGCCATCTCCTTCATTCAGTTCACTGGATTCTTTTTCTTCATTTCTCGTTAATAAACCAAAGTCCAGTTCAACATCTCCATCGCTCTCACCTTCGACCTCTGAATATTCAAGTTCATTTACCTTCTCACCCTCATCATCTAACTGGTCTGACTTATCATATTTCTCGACTCTGCCATCACCTTCGGAACTTGAATATAAAAATCACGATCTTGATAAGGGTGGTTCTGCTGAGGAAAGTGAATGTTTACTTCATAAAGCAACTTCCCCTCCACCGGAAGAGGCATTTTTGGCTGGTTGCACTTCGAGAACAACAGGCAGTTGTTCGTCTTGTAAAGAACCTTCACTATCCCTTGCGGAACGTAGATGGAACATTCGTCCTCCTCGCATGATGTTGCCCGCTGTTGATGAGGTATCTCTGATTCCAGAAAACTCGTCAAAATCTCTTCCTTGCATAGAAGATGATATAATGAGTGACATCGAATGTAGCAGCTCGAGACATGAGGTTTCTTTTGATATGGACAGAGAAGAACCAATGCCAGATTCTAACGACTATGCTGCTGACAATGATCTCCTAAGTCGATTACAAGATGATAAAGAGTACAATACATTTGATCTGATGTCAAATGATATGACTAATAGAATAGCACAACCAACGGAATCATTATTCTACCAGTGGCCTTCGATGAATAAAATGGACACACCTTGTGTCATCCTAGATTCTAGATCCATTTACATCATTCTTGTGCCCCCAGTGAGTTTTGTGGGAAATAATGCCGATATTTTATACATATGGATGGGACGTGAAGTATCACGGAATGGAGGACATGATCCGTTGATGGATAATGACAGCAAATGCAAAAATATTCCTGCCCATTTGGAGAATGTTGGTCGAAGTTTTCTTGCTGAGAAGGGTTTCAGCACAAATGCTCAAATTAAGGTATGTATGCGACCTATATAGTTAACTGATACTTTATACAGATGATTTTTTTGCAGTCATATTTGAGGTTAGATATCAACTGTATTTGTGAGACTTGTACTATTGGGTTTGTAATTGCATTATTGTTAGAAAGTAGTGCATACTGAGTATGAATAACACGAGGGGATGGAAATATGTAAGGCATTAGGTGAAAATAAGAACTTCAGATTATAAGCTTGAAGCAGCAGTAACTAAAATTGTTTAACAAACAATCACTTTATGACATGTTTGTTAAGTGGATTGGATAGTACTGGACATTAGTAAGAAAGAAAAAGAACAAATCTTATCTTTTGCATAATCTAGTCTTGAACTGTATAATGTGCCAAACATACCTTAAGGATGTTAAGGGTAAATCCCATATCAATTAAGTATCGAAACTATAACCAACAAATAAAGGCTTAAACTACTCCTCTTAATAATATTGATCTTTTAAGATAGAATTTTAAGTCTTAATATAGTATTAGAATCTACTAAACTCAAATGAGCAATTCGATGCGATTATGACTTAAATGAGCACACTGATCTCAAGATTTGGATTCTCAAATGAGCCATTATCTTGTGCGGATATGTTAAGGGTAAATCCCTCATCAATTAAATATCGAAACTATAACTAACATATAAATGCTTGAGTTACTCATCTTAATAAGATTTATATTTTCAGATGGATTTCCAAACTTAATAAATGGTTGCATTGTTTATATCTATGATGCACGAACACGGGCGTCCGACACGATACTTGTCGGATACGCTGACACGCAATTTTTCAAAAGAGTACTGACATGACACTTCACCGATCGTTGATTAAATTCTTTAAAATTCTTCATTTATATAGTATAAATTTAGTTTTATATTTGTTATTAATTTTTCTTGTTGAAATCTTTTAAATATGAGTACCTATTTATTATTTACTAATAACTTTGAGTTAAAAATATATAATATTTTTAATAAAAAAAAATTGAAAAATGTTTATGGTAGAGTGTCTGTGTCGGTATCGACACGTGTCGAGACGCAGACACGCTACCCTAGTTAAAGTATCCGTATTACAAAGGTGTATATACATGTGTACCTGTATCTAGTAATCAATATATTAGTATTTTCATTATCCGAGATGTGGCCCATTTTCATCTTACCTTGCATTTATCAAACCATCTAGATTTAGTTAATATTTTGCTTGTTATATCATGAATGGCGTTATAACCTGTTTAATCTTTTATAGTTGAGCATTTAAGGGGTTGCGATTCTTGTTGTCACATTTTGGGTTCTCTTTTATATGATCGTCTCAATTTCATATTTGCAGTGGATAAACTCGTATTTACTTGTGTTTTTGGAAGTTCAGATAGTCAAGGAAGATGAGGAACCAGCGCAGCTCCTCGAGCATCTTTCCTCATTAAGGACGGACTTGAACAGTGGATTAAGTAAATCTGATTTGTGTCTGAAACACTAATGAAGGGAATTGGCATCCCATAGCTGCGTGACTCCGGGTTCTGCTTGTGAGATGCGAGCAAACTTTATTTTTAATCCAAGACGAGCATGTACAGGGAATAAGTTTCTGAATACTAAAGGTAGGAATCATGAGTACAGAATCCCCTCAAATAAGTGTAGAATTCCCCTTCAATATTGTGCTCCAGAATATTTCTACATTCAGCACCTAAGCTGTTGCTTTTTAATATAAATACATAGAGCATTAGAAGACTCCTAGATTTACTAGTTTGTTACATGCGAACATATTTTGCCATTTTGAGAAAAAGAAATATTAGACTTCCCATTCCATTATATGGTGAAGAAAAACTTATATTCCTAATTTTCCATCATGGTTAAAAACATAAGAATGATTTAAGTGGCTGTAGCTGAAGGTGAATCACTATAAACCTGTGTAGTTGAGCATTGCATTTCTAATTTTTGTTGCTCTAAAACATAAGATTAATGGTAGGTCATGGGTTTCTTGTGCAATTTGTGTATTATTAACATGCAAATCCATCAAAGTTTAAAGCATAAGAAACTGCATAGAAAAGTTTTGGACATCCGTGCTCAATTTTGTACAAGTTTAATCACCTCTTTCATACAAGGTTAAACTAACAACAGTAAATAAAACTGAGATGTCTAAAAATGTGGCACATGAGGTAAGATTAGATGAAGATCCTGTGTACAACACTGTTAGCGTATTGTCATTTCTACTGCAGGTTTAAAAAAGCACCAGGTAGAACATAGAATTTGTACACGATGAAAACCTTGAACTAGTTCCCATTCTTCCATCTAGACATAGTCGAGCCATGTGCACCTCCTCTCGAACTTTTAAATGACCATGGTTTTCTGCCTGCATTCTGCTTGCCCCAACTATTTTTCCCTGGGGGCTGTACCTTCTTGGCATTATTGCCCCCAACTGTTTTCGTGCTGAGGTTGTACTGTCTTGGTATTTTGCCTCGGCTATTTTCATGCTGTGGTTGTACCATATTGGCATTTTTGTCCCAGCCATATACCTGCAGAAGTTGTACCTTGGCACTCCGCAGCTATTTTCCTCTGATAATTGTTCCTCTGCAGTTAAAAGTTTCAGTCAAGAAAAGGCCCCCAAGTGCTTACACCACTGCTCTCTACAATTATATAAACCATTATCAAGTTGTCTGAATAGATCATGTCAAATTTTAGGCATTAGGTAAAAGAACAAGTTGCAGGAGATTGTGTTGGTTTACCATCGTTAGCTTCTTCGTTCTCTTAAAATGGAACAATGTCAGGACGAAGGGCAGTAAATTATTCTTGCTTTTAAGAAGATTTATAAGATCACTTATGAATTTCAAGTGTTTTAGTGGATAAATATAAATACCTTGGCTGGAGACAACTGTTTGTTTATCATTAGTGCTCGACCATACAGTTACTGGAGAATTTTCATTGCCCACGGGACTTCCATTTGCCCAGCTAAGGGCTACATTTATTGGTCCTGAACTGCCACCTTTTACTATACGCACATCAACAAGTGAATAGAAATCAATCTGCTCAAGATAAACTACAGTAGAAAAAAAA
>CAIGRT010060787.1:0-12474 GCA_903798405.1 Fraxinus platypoda | reverse complement strand
AATTGGGTCAATTTTTAGAGTATTATGCCTAATTTTCCCAATAAAATGTGGGTTAGATTATATGTGTAGAGATCGGATCCATTAGGACTTTATTTGACGATGAGCCAAATACATATGAAAACTATAAATAGGGTTATGGTCCCCAATTCATATGCAACTTCTCATTCTTTGTGTCATTCCATCAACACAAGAATGCAAGAGAAAGCATAATGAAGAGGAAGATCTAAAATCCACAATTTAGAACAAGGATTGAAAAAAGTAAGAATCAAGAAGAATGATTGGAGCAATTAAATCGAAAAACAAAACAATCAAGATTATGGAGCAAGAAGTCAAAATCAAGATCAAGAATTCAAGATCCAGTATTAAAGAATTATTCCCAAAGAATTAAGGTATGTTCCGCATTATTAATTTTCTTGATGATTTGACCTGGAGGATTTTCGCAATAAAGTAATTAGGTTTTCAAATTTTAAAGTTTAAATTTTCATAAAGTTTCAACAGTTGCGACAAAACATTTTTCATTGCATTAAAAATGCTAAAATCATACTTGCCATATAGTAGCAGACAATTCAAATTATACAGTTGGATGAATTGTACGTAAAAATATTGGTTTCAACTTATTCATAACTGCCATATATACACAGAGCAAATAAGTTAAATGAACTTCCCAATACCGCTCATGGAACTTGTAAAAACTTGTACAGTCGCCTACAAGAAATTAAAGAATAGTATTTTCCATTTTTATAACATTTTTAATAAAGAAAAACAATTAAATTACTGGATAATGGTAAATTGTAATAAATTTACAAACACAAGTAAATATATACCTACGAAAAGATTGTAGTTCTATGGATGTATAAATAAAAGAATTTCCTTGTACACAAATTGTGTAAAGTTGTCCGTGTTTGATGGTTTCAATAAAACTTTCAAACATGTACCAAATTTAGTAATTTTGCAAGACGTTTTCCATAATCACATTACCTTCTCGAAACTTCCTCATATGTTGTAAAATAGCCCTTGTCAGGACACTTATGGAATGTACAAGACGAGTCTAGAACTCAATCCTCACAAGGTTTGGAACCAATGTCAAAAATCACAAGAAGATCCCATTCACTTTACCCATCTCCGCTGTAATTTTAGGTTGATTTCCTTTATCAATAGCACTAGCAGCTTTATTTCTATTTTTTAAAGAGTAACAATCAGCTCTGATGTGCTCCTTCTTTTTATAATAGATACATACTTTCTCTGCGTATCTGGATTTCGATTTGCCCGTCGTATTCCTACCAAGATTCCTATCTTAATTTCTCTTACAAACAAGTAGGCCCTCACCCGGACTCCCAAACCCTTCTACAAGATGCCTCATATTCTCCTTAGATAATGAAACCTCATAAACCTCATCTACGATGAGAGTAGCACAACTATAGAGTATAGTATCTCTAAAAGTCATATATGATAGTGGCAACGAACACAAAAACATCAACGCCAAGTCCTCCCATCATACTTAACCTCTAATGTTTCTAAATTAGTCACGATTTCTTTGAAGGTAGTTAAGTGATCATCTTATGACGTACCTTCGGATACCCAGTGAGAATACAAACGCTGCTTCAAGTGTAATTTACTGGTCAAACTATTTATCTTGCAAAGCTGCTCCAATTTTAACCACAACTCAAAGGCACTTTTCTCCTTTAGAACATCCTGAAAAAATTTGATTTGATAGATGTAGATGAGTTTGTCATTGGACTTTTCGATCCCTATGCTGCTTTCCATCACGCGTCCCGATTGAAGATACCTAATCAAAGCCTAGAAGGCTTCCTCCAAACCCATCTACATGAGATTCACTTCCATCTTTACCTACTATAGAGTAAATCTCGTGCTGCAATCCAATAACGGAATATCATATTTTATCGTTGTCATGCAAAAGATCAACCTTGCTCTGATACTAGTTTGTTGTGAATTGCTCGCAAAATAATAACAAGATGAAATAAATAAAACAAACATGCAAGAATACAGAGATTTTATGTGGAAACCCAAGATAGGAAAAAACCATGGGCAAATGAGGAGAATTTTACTATAATCAATAATGAATGTGCTTAAAAATCAAGATCCCAATACTCTCAATCAAGATCTAAAAACTCTTGTATGAATATTATATTATAATACAAGGCATGTATGCTTATATATAAGCCATAAAAACCGAGTTTTAGATGAATTGGAGTAGAGAAAATGCGTTAGAACGTGAAATAGGCTTGGACTAGATAAAAACGTCGCTTAAGTGCTAGGCTAGCAGCCAGCGAGTTGCGTTTTGGCGCTAAGGTCACAGCACTGGGGTGCCCATTCTCGACAAATAATTTGTCAAGCATCACTCAAGTGGGTAGCCCAGTGCCAAGCTAGCGGCCCTACAGCTCAAGAGCCAAGCTAACAGCTAGCGAGAATGCGCCGAACATTGTTGGAAAAAAATATTTCCACACAAAGGGGAAGAAGAAGAAGAAACAAAGAACAAAAAATAAGAATGTCGAAATATAATGAAGGCTTAAACATGAATATCATTGTCCTCAAATGATATTTGTCCCCTATCGGATTGAATTTGATGCTTAAAGAGATATAAGCAAATGGTTTTAAGGACTAATCAAACCTTGTAATAGAAAAAACATCTAAGTACTTAGAATTTTCTACCAAAACTTCAAGAACACGAAACAAAATTTGAATATGAAAGGAAATTGGTTTTGATCTTTCTTGCGAAATGGAATTTGATCTCAAGTAGTTTGTATATATTTGTATAGATCATTAATCACCTATTTATAAACCTCAATCAATACTACACGAAATAGTGCTAAAATATGATCAATAGTGACAAATTTCCATCCAAAAAGACATTAGATTTTCGTTTGAAAAACTAGCCAACGGCTTGTTTTTAACTCTATATGGCTGCATAGAACAAACCTATGCAATTGCATAGGTTGTTCAATAGCAAGGCATACAAGCCCTCTAAGCCAATATGCGATCGCATGCCTTCTGCATAGGCCAAAGTTTTGGCCCTCAATTTCACTTTTTGTTCCACACACTTTTTATTGATTTTTGAACTACAATTTCAACAATCCCTTGTTCAATATTTAGTAAAATCTCATATTCAAAATATACAATACGTATGCATAAGGATTATATATATTTTGTTTTGAATCTAACCATAGTGTAACTCAAGCAAAGTAAAATCGAAATTAAAGGTAGCATAAAATTTTTGAACCAATTATTCACTGTAACAATATCGGTAAGAACACACAGACAAGTATAACGTGTATTCAAGTTTCTCAACCTCGCTTAGTGCTAATATGGCATTGCCCTTATCCTATTCAACGAACTTTTAAGAGAGAAACTTCAACTCTCTATTGAAGTGGCACCACCCGAAGTTCATCTTGGTGAAATTGTTCAAGTATCTTTGTTATTTTTAGAGATACTTGTATTTTAGTACTAAATTTCATTAAGAGCTTACAGCTCAACCCTCATTCAAGTAAGAATCAACATTATATTATTAGGATAGGGTTATCGTGGATTTTATAACGCTGAAACTATTCACATATTGAATCACTTGTTGTTACCCTTTGAAGTCGTGAATTACTTGTTAAGTAATAACATGTAGGGTTGCCATCATTGGTGAATTTTTTATTTAAGAGTTTCAAGCACATCCTACTTGAAGTAGATATTACTAAATCTTTATTTAGAGGTTTAGTTAAAGAATCTGCTAGACTCCCAATTGACTTTAATATAATTTAGGAAAATTATTTCATTCTTGATTAATTTCCTTATGTAGTTATGTCTTAGACTTATATGTCTAGAATTTCCATTGTATACCTCATTGTATTCTTCGGTCCAAAAAGGTTTATCATAAATAAGATCCTTAAGCCACTCAACTTCTTTCCCTGTATCTAATAGCGCTACAAATTCAGATTCCATAGTTAAGTGTGTAATACATGTTTGTTTCTTTGGTTTCCAAAAAAAAAAAAACACCTCTTCCAAAAGTAAACACCCAACCCAAAGTCGATTTACTTTTACCCGTGTTAGAAATCCAACTAGTATCGGTAAATCCTTTTAGAGTAATGCTACATGTACATNAATATTCATTTTTCTTTTTGTCCAAATCAGATTTTCAGTAAAATTTTGAAAAGTGAATGAAATATGTGATTGAAAAATTGTAGATTCTATGAAAGTATATGGTTAAAATTAAGAGTAATGCTACATGTACGGTTCACATAATTACACGTGGCAAGTGATCCAACATTTAATTCAAATTTCACACTTACACATCAATAAGTGGATGACTGCCATATCAGCATTATGTGAACCATTATGTACATCTAGCATTTTCCATCCTTTTAATACAATTGGGAATTTAGAATATTCCAGACCTAAATTCTTAGTTTTCTTTAAATTAAATAGCCAATAATTATTCCAATGACTTTCCAATTTTCCTTGCTCGGATTACTAGTAAACCTACTAAGTTTATTAATTGCAAATGCTATGTTCGTTATTGTGCAATGAACTGCATACATTAGACTCCCTATAGAACTTGCATATTTCAATTGAGCAACTTCTCTTCCATCATTCTTTATAAGTTTTAAACTTGGATCAAAAGAGGTATTAAATTTTTTTATGTTCAAATATTTGAATTTATTAGAAACCACCACTAGTTTTTGTAACTTTATCCACTTGTCCAAGATCTTTTATCTTGGATGTGGAATATAGAAACCTCTTCGTTTCTTTTATTTCATCCATATGATTACTCATAATCAACATGTCATCAACGTACCAACAAATAAGGATTATACATTCATCACACACTTTAGAATATAAACATTTACCTACACTATTATTTATGAAACCAAATGAATTAATATCTAAGTCAAATTTTTCATGCCATTTCTTAGGTGCTTGCTTTAGACCTTCTAACGATTTCACTAACTTACACGCCGTATGTTCATTTCTAAGTAGAACAAACCCTTCGGGTTGTTCCGTATAAACCTCCTCATCAAGTTTCCCTTTTAAGAATGTCTTCTTGACATCCATTTGATGAATATGTAAGTCATGCATCGAAACTAATGCGAATAAAATCTTAATTGAAGTTATTCTAGCTACCGGTGCATATGTATCAAAATAATCTATTCCTTCCTTTTGTCAATACCCTTTAACTACTAATCTAGTTTTAAAGGTATTAAAAGAACCATCAACATTGTATTTTCTCCTAAACACTCATTTACATCCTATATGTTTGGATCCGGGTGATAAATCGATAAGTTCCCATGTAGTATTGAGATAATTGAATCAATTTCATCTTTAATTGCATCTTTCCAAAAGATGCTATCACAAGAAGCCATAGCTTCTCTATAAGTTTTAGGATCGGTCTCCACTTGTAGAACAAAAGGAATTCTTCCCATTTCCTTCTGCTAGGTAAAACGAAATAAGTTGAGAGTCAATTTCATCTTGTCTTAAAAACTCATCAATTCGAGTTCTTTGGCTTCTTTGTAGTTCATTAGATTCATGAACATCTTTAGAAGATGTTTTATCTTGTGTTCCACTTGAGCTAGAGATCTAATTGTAGGTTTCTCTTAATTCATTATCATAGGATAGTGAATTCTCAAAGAACTCAACATCACTTGATTCAATTATTACATTGGTCTCCAAATTTAACAATCTATTTGATTTTCTATTACTAGTATAACCAACAAAGGCACATTTAATGCCCATTGGACCCAATTTGGTATTATTAAGGTTCGTGTTCTTACAATATACAAGACACCCCCCACAATTTGAAGTATTCAATGTTAGATTTTTTTTTTCTTTCCACAATTCATAAGGAGAAACCTTTGTATATTTTGATGGAATTTTATTTAATATCCTATATGCACTCAACAATGCTTCACCCCATAAATTAAATGACAAATCAGCATAAGTTAACACAGCAATTATAATCTCAACTAAGGTTTTATATTTCCTTTCGGCTAAACCATTTTGTTCGGGTGTCCTAGGTGTAGAACATTGATGAATTGTGTCTTGGTATTCACAATACAAATTAAAATCATTAGAAAAATAGTCACCTCCTCTATTATTTCTTAGAGCTTTTATTTTCTTACTTAAATGATTTTCAGCTTCATCTTTATATGTTTTAAACATATCAAAAGCTTCATGTTTATATTTCATTAAATAAACATAAGTTATCTAGAGTGATCATATATAAGGGTAATAAAGTACATATTTCATCATCTAGTTAACATACCATTTAATTCACATATATCCGTATAAATTAATTTTAAAATATTATAAGTCCTATTTACACTTTGATAAGGCTTCTTAGTCATTTTAGATTATACATGTATTTTACATTTAAATGTATCATTTTCATTATATGATATGAAGTTACTTTTTAACATTATTTTCATGATACTCTTACCTATGTGACCTATTCTAGCATGCCACAAAATAAATGAATCAATAATATAAACAAAATCAATTTTATTAATAATTTTGTCAACAGTACAAAGTTTGACCATTCCTTCATTAGAATAGCATTTTCCAATAAATTCCCCATTTAGGGATAATACAAGTTTACCGGACTCATAAACACTTTTTATGCCTGATTTTCCTAAGAGATTATCACCAAGTTCTTATTCATTTCAGGAACATGTAGTACATTTGTTAAAATAACGATTTTTTCTGGAAGTGAAGATAATCTCTACATTTCCTTTCCCAACCACTTTGGAGTGGCCTTCGTTACCTATTTGAATCTCTTGATCTCTATCCACTTCATAATAGGTCTTGAATAAAAACTTATCATGTGATACATATATAGTTGCACATGTATCATACCACCAACCAATAATTTTTCTCTTGATTGCATTGATCTAGTTTATGGTGGCCATAATATTGTCTTCTTTGATGGAGTTCTCTTTTCCTTCAGAGTTGTTTTGCTTTCGGTGTCGACATTCCTTTGTATAATGTCTGGGTTTCCTACATACAAAGCAACCTTCCTTGGACTTCTTCTTAAACTTTTTTAAGTTTTTAGAAGGTTTTCTCTTGTTGAATTTATTTGAAGGTTCAGTCTTCTACACTGCATTGGCCTTTGAAGTGTCTTCATAAGAATTGTAATTCTTATCTCTTTCCTTCGATTCTTCTTTAAATCGAAAGTTTTTTGCACTTGTTCCAAAGAATAATCTTAGGAACTATGCATTATTTTCTTATGATATCATTTCCAAGTCCCTGGAGTTTCGCAATGATTGCTCTTACTTGGAAAGATTTTGGGATTTTAATTTTGATTGCGTTCAACTTATTGACAAGAACTTGTAACTCATGTACTTGGGGAAGAAGGTGAATAAGTCAAAATACCTTGATATTAGGATTTTCTTAATACATTCTTCTTCAGCTTTGTACTTGTTTTTCATTTGCCGATGATGTATTTGTGTAGAGATCGGTCAGATAGAGCGTTAAGAATATGATAGCGGCATATGAGTTTATTCTCTTAACGCTTTTGTCTCTCAATTTTTACGGCTTCAGTATCTTTATCCGTTGAATCCACAAGTGGTGCCAATTCTGGATCAAGAATGTAGGAGATCTTCAATGCCGTACGAAGGAACTTCAACTTATCTTGTCATCTTGGGAAATTTGTCCTATCAAATCGATCTAGACAGACAAGATCTTGATTCATCAATTTGATCATCGCCATCGTAGTTTAATTCTCCATTGCAGACAGTATCGTTTGAGAATGTTGGAAAAATGTTTCTACACAAAGGAGATGAAAAAGAAACAAAGAACAAGAACATCAGAATAAAATGAAGGCTTAAACACAAATATCATTGCCCTCAAATGATATTTGCCTCATCTTGAGTTGAATTTGATGATTAAAGGGATATAGACAAATGATTTGAAGGATTAATCAATCATTGTAATAGAAAAACACATAAACAATTAGTTTTTTCTACCAAAACATCAAGAACACAAAACAAAATTTGAATATGAAGGGAAAGAGGTTTTGATCTTTCTTGTGGAATGGAATTTGATCTCAAGTAATTTGTTATAGTTGTATTGATTATTAATTACCTATTTACAGACCTCAATCAATGCCACACGAAATGGTGCCAAAATATGATGAAGAGTGGCAATTTTCCATCTAAAAAGACACCGGATTTCAGTTTGAAAAACCAGCCTACGGCTTGTTTTCAACTCTATGTGGCCACATAGAACAAACATATACGGCCGCATAGGTTTTTCAATGGCAGGGCGTACAAGCCCTACAAACCAACATGCGACCACATGCCTTCATGGCCTATACGAAGTTTTGGCCCTCAATTCCACTTTTTGTTCCACACACTTTTATGTTGTTCAGTGGCAAGGCATACAAGCCCTACAAGCCAACATTCGACAAAATGCCTTCACGGCCTATGTGGTCGCTTAGGCCAAAGTTTTGGCCCTCAATTCCACTTTTTGTTTCACACACTTTTTATTGATTTTTGAACAACAATTTCAACAAACATTTCTCCCTGGTCCATATTTTGATCTCTTCAAGATCACTTCAACCAAAACTCCAATACCTAATAGAATTTTGGTTATGCTACAACAATATCTCTGGCATGCCAACACATGAACTTGACGAAGTGATCAAGTTAAGGTAAAATAATAGTTTAATCACTAAGTTAAAACAAAACAAAATAAGTGATCGAATTGAGATTTTGCTCTAAATTAGGTGACCAATACTGTGTTTTACACCTTCCAATTTCAAATTAGTAAGAGGAAAATATTATCCTGCAATTTTTGAAAATGTTACTTTTGTGCAGTTTTTATATTTTAGTCCTAGCATCAATTTGAGCTTAAATAAATGATTTATCTAGTTTTATATTCACATTTTATGTTACTTCTGTAAGTTCCATGAGGAAAAAAAGTTACATTTCAACATTTAACATTTCAACTTATGAAGATATTGACAAAACCTTTAAATATCTTTTGTCAACTAGTAATAGAAGGAAATTGAGAAATGTTGATAGCCTCTCTTTATCATTAGAATCGAATATTTTTTTTGAATACTAGATCCAAGGATTCATAATTTTTTTAGAAAATCCTTGGATTAGATGTTTAGACATTCATTAAGAGGAATTATGCTATTTGTACATTCATTGGTGACATCTTTGTTGACATTGTGTGTGTTGTCAAAATCTGTGCCATTTACTATTTCAAGTGTTACTAAAATCAAGGGTAAAAATGTTGATCACCTCACATAATGTTAACCAAATTGTACATGTGGCAAAACAAACAGTCAAGAATGTGTGAAGAATTTAATATAAGATGTCACTATCTGCAAGTTAATGTACAATTCAAAGGAGTCTTACGTAAGTGTTATGCCATAAGTCCAATCAACTTTGGACATAAAAAATTTTATTATATAATTGATGCATATTTATGGCAAGATAGATTATTTAATTTAATTAATGTTCTAATAAATTAAATAATAGAATCCGTAGATTCAAGCCTTGGTAATTTGTTAAATCACAAGAAGTTATGATTGTAGATACAAATTACATATAACTGAATCTTAAATCATCCGTGATCGTAAGTAATAACGAGATACAGATATCATTATTACGAATAGACCATCACGTGTGACATTTCTTACTTGTGAAATAAGTAGCTAATCTCACGAGATAAAATGTGGTGACACTTAAATGAACACGTGATATTTCGTTACAGAACAAAACATTGGAGAACCGGTTGAGAGATTCTGCATGGATAACTATCTGAGTGTCAGTGATTAATCTATAACGTTCGATAGTGTAATTGGTAATTTGACTTGAGGTTATCATAGTGTCTTATATGAGGACAGTCATACTTTGGTGATATTGGATGTTGCTCTACCAAAGGTCGCTAAAATGGTATCGTTCAGGTATGTCAAAAATCATATGAAGGTTTTGAATGATCAATAGAGGATTAGTCACTTTTAGATAGTAAGATATTATGATCTACATTTCATTAAGTTAAGTTAATATCGAAATTCTCGACCAAGGTGTACTCATAAGTCGAAAAAGAGTTTTACATTAACTTAATAGTTAGATGAAAGATATGACGATAATTGAGATTGACACACATCCATATCTCGTAATTGATCAGATCATATTGACAAAGAGATTATAGTTTCAAAGTAAACAAACAAGTTTGGTTTTGTCATACCATGTGACATTTCCCGTTACATGCATTGCCCTGACACATGGTTAAATGTCAATCTAGGATGACGAATGTAAATTGGTGATAAATTAAAAGAGGTATTTAATTTATCGATTTTGATTATATCAAAATAATATTTCACGCCGTTAGGTATCGTGATTAGGAACCTGATGGGTCAAACATAAAAGTAGAACCAAAAGAATGAGATTTACCAATTAATTAATTAACAAGTGTTGAACAATTAATTTATTGGATTGCTTGTTAATAGACCTAAATTAATTAATTTGATTAATTAATTCATGCACCAAATTTAATTAATTGGATTAATTAAAATATTGGACCAGGTTACGTTTAAGAAACGGGCCAAGACCACTTGGACTTGTATTAATAAACCATTAGGGTTTCAGAAAAGGAGAACATAACACAATTATTATTATTCTTGCTAGCATAAGAAAGGAAAAATCATAATTTTTTTATTCTTGTTCTCTGTGTGGATTTCCATTGGAGACTGAACAATTGGACAGCTGTGGATTGCAGATCGTGATTATTCGTGTTCCAAGATCTGTAAAGGAGTTTGCAAAATCTAAAAAATGTATAATTTTTATCACATTTTCTTTCTAAGCACAAAGAAGATCTTCGGTGGGAATTCAAAGTTGTCTATTTTTTCGCTGTGCATGTTAAGTGAATTCTCAATAGTGGTATCAGAGCCTACTTTATGTCTGTTAGAAACTATTTTGCATGTTTGAGCAATCAAAAATTGATTTATTGTTTTTAGAAGTTAAAAAAAATAAAAAATAAAAAAGGTTGAAAAAGGGATTAGGTAAAAGCCTGCGACCACTGCCGCCAGCAAGCGCGCCTGTCGCGCCATGTGAGAGCGAAGAACGCTGCTGTCAATAGCAGTAGCGGGCTGAAGTTTGTAGCAGTGGCGAACTCTGTTGCTGAAGCTCGCACAGCACGCTGCTGATGTCCATTCTCGGTGACACAGTTAGTCATCGATGTTTGACAGCGACGATGACCGTTGTATTTCTAAAAGCGGAGTCGGTCGGCGCGACTTGATAGAGTGGAAGGGAAGAATTGATTAGGGTTTTCAGATCGGGTGAATTTCGAATTGGGGTGGGGACCTCTATTGCAATTTGTTAAATTGTCAGGCCCCACTTGAAATTATGATTCAAGGGCGAGTTTACAAATTTTAAAAGGAAGGGCTTGTCAAGAAATTTATATAATTAAAGGACCCGTTAATAATTTTAAATTTCAAAATGGTTTTGGATTTAAATTTAAAAGGGTTTTGAATTAGATTTTAAAAAGGTTTGACCATAAAATTTCAAACCCCGTTTAAGATTTTATTTAAAATTGATGACTTTTATATTTTAGTTAAAATTGGATTTTAACTTAAATATTAAAACTTGACCCTAAATTGAATTTTATTTTATTTAGGAGTTTTATCCTAAATTAAAATGTTAATTCAATTGCAATTAGAGTTTGACTCCAAATTTAGTGTTTAATTAAAATTTGATTTTAATTAAATTATCCACCCNATTTTATTTTATTTAGGAGTTTTATCCTAAATTAAAATGTTAATTCAATTGCAATTAGAGTTTGACTCCAAATTTAGTGTTTAATTAAAATTTGATTTTAATTAAATTATCCACCCTCATATATTTTTGAAGTTAGAGTTAGACTCTAATTTGACATTTGATTAGAATTTGATTTTAATTAAATTATCTCACCCTAAAACTTTGAAATTAGAGTTAGACTCTAATTTGGTATTTATTTAAAATTTGATTTTAATTAAACAATTTCGCCCTAATGTCTTGGAATTAGAGTTGGTCTCTAATTTTTGTATTTAATTAAAAATTGATTTTAATTAAATTCAACCGCATTAAATTTTGAAATTAGAGTTGTACTCTAATTTGATATTTAATTAGAATTAGATTTTAATTAAATTGTCTCACTTTAAAACATTGAAATTAGAGTTAGACTCTAATTCGATATTTAATTAAAATCTGACTTTAATTAAATAAACCAGAGAATTAAATTAATTGATTAATTAATTATTTAATTATTCCGATCCATTAGTCTAAATTAGTTTAGATGACCTTAATTGTTAGAAATTTGAAACATATTTGCATATAATATTTTATATTATATAGGAAAACATTTATATGATGAATGTTTTATTAGTGGATGATTATGGACTCGACCATGTGGATGTGTTGAATGATTAGTTTTATTCTTGTTGTTTTATGGGCCTGCGAGCTCTTAATTTATTTTGGACCTGCGAGT